>RCUC01168845.1:0-65141 GCA_003697995.1 Taxidea taxus jeffersonii
CCCCCCCAACCAAGCCATCATGAGCTCTAACCCAGATCATTGCAATGCTCTTCAAATGGATCTGCCTGCTTTCCAGTCTTTCTTAACATGGCAACCAGAGTGATCCTGTTAAAACCTATTTCAGATTGTATTATGCCTCTGTTCAAAATCTGACAGATGGTCCCTATTTCATTTAGAATGAAAGCCAGGGGTCTTACCATGGCCTAGCTGGATTTATATGATTACTTTCATCACCCATTCTACTTCAGCCTCCTCTGATGTTACATTCCTCTTTACTCACTCCACATCAACACCCTGATTCCCTGCTTGTCCTTAACAAACACTCTTGGCACATTTTTTCTTAATTGAAGTATAATGTATGTACTATAGAATGTGTAAATCTTAAGTGTTCAGTTCATGGCGTTTTGACAGCTATATTTACCCATGTAAACACCACACAAATCAAGATCTAGAACTTTTCTACATCCTCAGAAAGTTTCCTCATGTCTTTTTCCAGTCAATTCTTATCCATGCCATTAAGCAACACTTTAATTTCTGTCACCATAGATTTAGTTTTACCTGTTCTTAGACTTGATATAAATAGAATCAAAGGGAGGAGCAAGATGGCAGAGGAGCAGGAAACCTAAATATCATTGGGTCCCAGGAGTTCAGCTAGATAGTTATCAAATCATTCTGAACACACACCTCAAACTCAACAGGAGATTGAAGATAAGAAGAGCAGCAATTCTAGGAACAGAAAAGCGACCACTTTCTGGAAGGTAGGACATGCGGAGAAGTGAATCCAAAGGGAGAGGAGATAGAGCACGGGGGGAGGGGCTGACTCCAAGCAAGCAGTAGAGCAGCAGAGCACAAAATTGGAACTTTTAAAAGTCTTCTCCACTGAGGGACATCACTCCAGAGGCTAAGCAGGGGTGGAACCCTTGCAGGAAGGACAGTGTGGTCTCAGGACCCACGGGGTCACAAAAAGACTAGGGGTGTCTGAGTGTGGCAGAGTTCCCAGGTATCTGAGTGGGAAAGCCAACTGTAGAGACAGAGCTGAAGAGTGTGCTCTGAGCTCGAGGTTACCTTAAATCCTGTTCTGAGGCACAGCTGGGCCACTGGTCTCCAAGCAAGGACTCCACAAGTGGCAGATCCAAGGAGATTCACCTCCCCCCCTGGGGAGGAGCAATGCCAGAGCATACTGTAGGAATCTGCTGGGTTTGGAGAACCCAAACAGGACCATGCACCAGAGACAGAAATGCTTGACCACAGGCTGGATGAGCTTGGAGTGCGGTCGGAGACCAGTGAGATGGGAGGGATTGACTGCTTTTCTCTGAGGGCACACCGAGGATTGGGGGCCTGAGCTCTCGGTTCCTCTGGGCCTGAGAAGCCACCGTCTTTACTCTCTGCATCCAAAGCTGTACAGAAAGTGTTCAGGGAACAAAAGCTCCTGAGATGAACCCGAACAGATTACTTAGTCTGGCCCCTGGCAAGGGTGGTGCAATTCTGCCTCAGGCAAAGACATTTGAGAATCACAGCAACAGGCTCCTCTCTCAGAAGACTAGCAAGAACATCCAGCCAAGGCCAAGTTCACCCATCTTTGAGAACTGCAGAACCCCAGAACTAGGGGAATGCAACACAGAATTCATGGCTTTTTTCCCATGATTCTTTTGTCTTTCAAAGTCAAGTTTTTTTAATTTTATATTTTCTTATTCTATTTTTAAAATTTTTCCTCTTTCCTATTTTAACTTTTTATAACTATTTTATCTAATCAATACCTTTTTAAAAAAACTTTTTTTAATTTTGTTACAGTCATATTCTATCACTTCATTGTATTTAACCTTAATTATTGTATACATATAGGTTTTTCTTTCTTTAAAATTTTGGATCCTATTAGCTAGGATCTTCTTGAGAATCTTGGCATCTATATTTATCAGGGATATTGGTCTGAAATTCTCCCTTTTGATGGGGTCTTTGCCTGTTTGGGGGACCGGGGTAATGCTGGCTTCATAGAAAAAGTATAGAAGTTTTCCTTCTGTTTCTATTTTTTGAAACAACTTCAGGAGAATAGGTATTATTTCTTCTTTGAATGTTTGGTAGAATTCCCCAGGGTGACTGTCAGGTCCTGTGCTCTTGTTTTTTGGGAGGTTTTTGATCACTGCTTTTAAGCCAAAGACTATAATAAGAGATAAGAAAGGACACTATATCATACTTAAAGGGCCTTTCCAACAAGAAGATCTAACAATTTTAAATATCTATACCCCTAACATGGAAGCAGCCAATTATATAAATCAATTAAACAAAATCAAAGAAACACATCAACAATAATACAATAATAGTAGGAGACTTTAACACCCCCTCACTGAAATGGACAGATTATCTAAACAAAAGATCAACAAGGAAATAAAGGCTTAAATGACACACTGGACCAGATGGACATCACAAATATATTTAGAACATTCCATCCCAAAGCAACAGAATACACATTCTTCTCTAGTGCACATGGAACACTCTCCAGAACAGATCACATCCTGGGTCACAAATCAGGTCTCAAGCAATACCAAAAGATCAGGATCATCCCCTGCATATTTTCAGACCACAGTGCTTTGAAACCAGAACTCAACCACAAGATGAAAGTTGGAAAGAACTCAAATAAATGGAGGCTAAAGAGCATCCTACTAAAGAATGAATGGGTCAACCAGGAAATTAAGGAAGAATTGAAAAAACTCATGGAAACAAATGAAGGAGTGCCTGGGTAGTTCAGTGGGTTAGCCTCTGCCTTCAGCTCAGGTCATGATCTCACGATCCTGAAACTGAGCCCCTCATCAGGCTCTCTGCTCAGCAGGGAACCTGCTTCCCCCCTCTCTCTTCCTGCCTCTCTGCCTAATTGTTATCTCTCTCTCTGTCAAATAAATAAATAAAATATTTTTAAAAAGAAATGAAAACACAACTGTTCAAAATCTGAGAGGAAAGTATATACAATACAGGCCTTTCTCAAGAACAAGAAATGTCTCAAGTACACAACCTAACCCTACACCTAAAGGAGCTGGAGAAAGAACAGCAAAGAAAGCCTAAACCCAGCAGGAAGAGACATAATAAAGATCAGACCAGAAATCAATGATATAGAAACCAAAAGAATAATAGAACAAATCAATGAAAGTAGGAGCTGATTCTTTAAAAGAATTAATATGGTTGATAAAACCCTGGTCAGATGTATCAAAAAGAGAAAGGACTCAAATTCATAAATTCATGAATGAAAGAGGAGAGATAACAACCAACACCAAAGAAATACAAACAACTATAAGAACATATTATGAGCAATTATACACCAGCAAATTTGACAATCTAGAAGAAATGGATGCATTCCTAGAAACATATAAACTACCAAAACTGAACAAAGAAGAAATAGAAAATCTGAACATACCCATAATCAATAAGGAGATTGAAGCAGTCTTCAAAAATCTCCCAAGAAAAAAAAGCCCAGGGCCAGACAGCTTCCTAGGGGAATTCTACCAAACATTTAAAGAAGAATTAATACATATTCTCCTGAAACTGTTCCAAAAAAATAGAAATGGAAGGAAAACTTCCAAACTCATTTTATGAGGCCAGCATTACCTTGATCCCAAAACCAGACAAAGACCCCATCAAAAAGGAGAATTACAGGCCAATATCCTTGATGAACATGGATGCAAAAATTCTCACCAAAATACTAGCCAATAGGATCCAACAGTGCATTAAAAGGATTATTCACCACGACCAAGTGGGATTTATTCCTGGGCTGCAAGGATGTTTAACCATCTGCAAATCAATCAATGTGATACAACACATTAATAAAAGAAAGAACAAGAACCATATGATACTCTCAGTAGATACTGAAAAAGCATTTAACAAAGTACAGCATCCTTTCTTGATCAAAACTCTTCAAAGTGTAAGGATAGAGGGTACATACTTCAATATCATAAAACCCATCAATGAAAAACCCACAGTGAATATCATTCTCAATGGGGAGAAACCGAGAGCTTTTCCCCTAAGGTCAGGAACACGGCAGGGCTGTCCATTATCAACACTGCTATTCAATATAGTACTAGAAATCCTAGTAGCTTCAGCAATCAGACAACAAAAAGAAATAAAAGTCATCCAAATGAGCAAAGAAGACATCAAAATCTATGATCTGATACTTTATATGGAAAATCCAAAAGACTCCACTCCAAAACTGCTGGAACTCATATAGGAATTCAGTAAATTGTCAGGATATAAAATCAATGCACAGCAATCAGTTGCATTTCTATACACCAACAGCAAGACATAAGAAAGAGAAATTAAGGAGTCTATCCCATTTACAACTGCACCCCAAACCATAAGATACCTAGGAACAAACCTAACAAAAGAGGCAAAGAATCTGTACTCAGAAAACTATAAAGTACTCATGAAAGAAATTGAGGAAGATGCAAAGAAATGGAAAAATTTTCCATGCTCATGGATTAGAAGAACAAATATTGTGAAAATTTCTATGCTACCCAAAGCAATCTACACATTTAATGAGATCCTTATCAAAATATCATCTTTTTTTTTCAAAGAAATGGAACAAATAATGCTAAAATTTATATGGACCCAGAGAAGACCCCGAATAGCCAGAGGAATTTTGAAAAAGAAAACCAAAGTTGGCGGCATCACAATTCCAGACTTCAAGCTCTATTACAAAGCTGTAATTGTCAAGACAGTATGGTACTGGCACAAAAACAGACACATAGATCAGTGGAACAGAATAGAGAGCCCAGAAATGGACCCTCAACTCTATGGTCAACTAATCTTTGACAAAGTTCTAAAGAATGTCCAATGGAAAAAGGACAGTCTCTTCAACAAATGGTGTTGGGAAGATTGGACAGCCACATGCAGAAAAATGAAACTGGACCATTTCCTTATACCACACACAAAAATAGACTCAAAATTGGTGAAAAACCTCAATGTGAGACAGGAATCCATCAAAATCCTTGAGAAGAACACAGGCGGCAACCTCTTTGACCTCAGCGGCAGCAACCTCTTCCTGGAAACATTGCCAAAGGCCAGGGAAGCAAGGGTAAAAATGAACTATTGGGACTTCATCAATATCAAAAGCTTTTACACAGCAAAGGAAACAGTTAATAAAACCAAAAGGCAACCAACAGAATGAGAGAAGATATTTGCAAATGACATATCAGATAAAGGGCTAGTATCCAAAATCTATAAAGAACTTACCAAATTCAACACCCAAAGGACAAATAATCCAATGAAGAAATGGGTAGAGGACATGAACAGACATTTCTGCAAAGAAGACATCCAAATGGCCAACAGACACATGAAAAAGTGCTCCACATCATTTGGCATCAGGGAAATGCAAATAAAAACCACAGTGAGATACCACCTCATACCAGTCAGAATGGCTAAAATTAACAAGTCAGGAAATGACAGTTGTTGGCAAGGATGCAGAGAAAGGGGAACCTACACTGTTGGTGGGAATACAAGCTGATCCAGCCATTTTGGAAAACAGTATGGAAGTTCCTCAGAAAGTGGAAAATAGAGCTACCCTATGACCCAGCAATTGTAATACTGGGTATTTACCCTAAAGATACAAATGTAGTGATCTGAAGCGGCGCATGCACCTGAATGTTTATAGCAGCAATGTCCACAATAGCCAAGCTATGGAAAGAGCCTAGATATCCATCAACAGATGAATGGATAAAGAAGATGTGGTATATATATACAATAGGATACTATGCAGCCATCAAAAAATGAAATCTTGCCTTTTGCCACGACATGGATGGAACTCGAGGGTATTACACTAAGCGAGCTAAGTCAATCAGAGAAAGATAATTATCATATGATCTCTCTGATATGAGGAATTTGAGAGGCAATGTGGGGGGTTGTGGGGGCAAGGAAGAAGGCAAAATGAAATAAGATGGAGCCAGGGAGGGAGACAAACCATAAGAGACTCTTAATCTCAGGAAACAAATTGAGAGTTGCTGTGAGATAAGGGAGGGTGGCTGGATTATGGACACTGGGGAGGGTATGTGCTATGGTGAGTGTGTGAATTGTACAAGACTGATGAATCACAGACCTGTACTCCTGAAGCACATAATATGTTAATAAAATTTTTTAAGAAAGAATAGCTCTTAAAGTGAAAGTAAGCCATTAATGGTGTTATCAATAGATATGTTAAAAGGACTTAAATTCCCTGGTTAGTTTTCTATAAAAGACCAAGTTAAAGACCCTCTTGGCAACCCTGTGGGGACCTCTCTCACTCTTGAGAGTTTTTCTGTATCTTCACTTAATAAACTTCTATTGCTTTACTCACTGTATAAATAAATAAATAGAATCAAATAGGATATATTCTTTTGTGTCTGGCTTCTTTGATTCAACACAACATTTTCGAGATTAATTCCTGTTGTAGCATGTATTCATAGTTATTTCTTTTTATTTGATGAGTAGTATTCTACTTAATCTGTTTATGAATATACCACAACTCATTCTCCTCTTGGTTATAAGTGATGTTTTCTATTTGGGGCTAATATGAATAAAGTTGATATGAATATAAACATTAGTACACAGTCTTTGTCTGAATATTTGTTTTTTTTTCTTTTGAGTGAATACCTAGGAGTGGGATTAGTGGGTCATAAGGCAAATATATATTTAACTTTATTGAGACAACTCTTGCCTTCTGCCCTTTGATCTTTCTGTTCCCTTTACCTAGAATGCTCTTCCTCCAGGTATCTAATGACTCATTCCTTCACTTCCTCAAGTGGCAGGGAAGTTGAATTCATCATGCAAGAAGTGTTTAAAGGCCCATAGTTGCTATATGCTCTCTTAGGCACTTGAAATACATTAAGGAATAAACAAATATCTCTGTCTTTGTGAGGGAAAGAGACAAAAATAAGAAGTACAATAAAGAAGTAAACTATATTATGTGTTCAGTGACAACTATTAGAGATTTTAAAATATACTGTAGAGGGGCACCTGGGTTGCTCAGCTGGCTAAGCGTCTGACTTTGGCTCAGGTCATGATCTCAGATCCTGGGATGGAGCCCTGCATCTGGCTTGCCACTCAGCAGGGTGCCTACTTCTCCCTCCCCCTCTGTCCCTCTGCCTGCTCATGCTCTCTCAAATAATAAATAAAATATTTTTTTAAAAAATGCACTTTAGCACAGAGTCAACAAGATGAAACCTGCTGAGTTGGGGTTGAGGAGAAGGGTAGAAGGTTTTCCCCTGGCCTCTCAACAGTTGGTGAAGACATACACCTTTTCCTCTGGAATAGGATTTCATACTGGCAAGTAATAGCTTTGTTCTCTTCCCATTCGAGCAAGTAATAGAATTTTTCATGGTCATTTTGACTCTTTTAATTTCCAGATTGGATTTAGCAGAATGACATACTAAGATACCCTGGTTTCTATATCCATTATATTTCATTAGAACTAATTTGACTTCCTTTATCTCTAAGTACTCAATCTTTCCATCTTTCCTTCACAAATAGAATAATTACTGGTTCATGTCCTTTGACGTCAGAATAGTCCAACCACTGTCAGAGCTCTACCAATTCAATCTAAAACTTTCATTTGACTCCTTGGACCTCATGTGAACTTCCATGGGTACAAGCCTATCTTAATAAAAGACATAATCACTCTGCGCAAAGTAGTGAAGCAAGGAATGACTGGGAGGGAACCCCTTCCACAACTCACTTCTGAGACTCTAAACCCATTTATTACCACACTTCTCTTCTTCTCTTCCCTTGCAATGTACAGGGCTCTGGTGGAGGCTCTGACCTGTGCATATCTCCCCTGCCCAAAGCTTACCTCCTGTGTGGCATTACCTTGAAGACTTTCCATATAACAGATAAAACAGTGGTTATTAATTCACACACAGTTACTTAATCCAAGTGATTTTTTTAAAGGGGGTGGAATTGATTTGACTTCATCTTATTCAGTGTTGTATCTCCATACATACATCTCAATACATATTAGAATTCAACATATTTTTAGTGAATGAATGAATGAATGAATGAAACACATTAATACCTGAAAATGTAATCTGACAAGAAAAAAAATGTGAATTTTGTTTAAGTGGTTGAAATTAAGGCCATATTTCTCCTATAACCTGTTTTATGCCTTCCTCGTGTATATATACTTTCATCTCACACTGTTTCATATGTCTGTGTGTCTGCCTGTCTCTTCCACTGAACTCTGAGCTCCTTGAGGGATGTGTTTAGCTGTTTTATATCCTGTCACTAACAACCAGGGTAGGAGAACATTTATTCCCCCACTTGTTTCCAGTCAGAGAGGAACAGGAAACTCCCTTCCTCAGAAGAGGGAAACATGGAGGAACTGATGCTGGATGGGCTAAGGCCCTGAGAGGGAGGGCCTTGGGCCCATCACTGAGAAGTTCTTAGCTTTGTGCAAGAATGAGTTCAAGAGCAAGCCATTTAGGAAAAGGGACACAGGGCACCTGGGTGGCTCGGTTGGTTAAGCATCTGACTTCAGCTCAGGTCATGATCTCCAGGTCTTGGGATCAAGCCCCAAGTCTGGCTCCCTACTCAGCAGGGAGTATGCTTGTCCTTCTTCCCCTCCCCCTGTTCATGATCTGTCTCTCAAATAAGTAAAATCTTAAAAATCTCAAATAAGTAAAATCTTAAAAAAAAAAAAGGGAAAGGAAAGGGGACAAAGATTTATTAAGTGTAGAAATAAGAAGAGAACCACTTCATAGACAAAGTAGCGGTCTCTCCTCTCAGGTAAGGAAAAGGACCCCTTTGCCTCTAGCAAGGGTCTTTTTTTTTTTAAGATTTTATTTTATTTATTTGACAGAGAGAGGCAAGTAGGCAGAGAGAGAGAGGGGAGGAGGAAGCAGGCTCCCCACCGAGCAGAGAGCCCGACACGGGACTTGATCCCAGGACCCTAAGATCATGACCTGAGCCGAAGACAGAGGCTTAACCCACTGAGCCACCCAGGTGCCCCTCTAGCAAGGGTTTTATAAGGTTTTTTTTGTTGGTTTTTATTTGTTTGTTTGTGTGTTTTTACTTTAGCTAACCATATAGGGAAGGACTTACTCTTGAACTTTGGGTGTGTCACTTACATTGGAAGGTTAGTTTTTCCATGGCCTAAGGTTGAGGAATTACCCACAGGGAACAATTTTAAGAACATCCAGGTTTAATGACTTTTGCTGCAGGAGGAAGTGGGGTCTTGTGGTCATCCATGAGCTGGGTCTTGTGACTCCTTTTAGGACCTGCTAAAAGCATCCCTTTTAGGTTGAGGTTTGGCCTAAGACCAAAATGGCTTTACTTTGGTCAACTTGACTCCTGAACCTTCCTTCCCTCAGAACTTCTAATGTCTGACGAAACCTTTCACCCATTTCTGGGATGCTTATTTCATTGGGAAATGTGGGGGAAGAAATCACACAGCCCTTTTTGGCCAGCCTGCCCTCAGGATGCCTAGATGTACTGCCACCATCGTGGGGTAAGAGTATGGGGTAGGAAGCAAAGTGAGGGAGTTGTAATACTCTTCCAGGACCTGGGTGCATAAGTCTGCCTAATTCAGAAGTAAAGTCTTAGATGACCCATTACAGATGCCATTTCTAAACCACATTGCGTAGTCAGCCTTCCCAACAAAGCCAGTTTTGCCTCTCTGTTAGATTCCTGCATTTATGCCTGAATTGGCTCTGAATGCCACAGCTAAGCAGAGGGCCTGGCTCATGCTATGCGCTCAGAAGTGAGTAAGCTTATTGAACTAATATTGTCAGGGATTTTGTGATGCTTGAATAGAAATGTGAAAAATGACCTAGATAAGCACAAGGCAATTCTAATGCTCAGGAAAATGGGGAGTCAGCTCTCACTCAAAGTCCAGGAGTCATTACTTTATTTAGAACTCTAGGGAACAGGATCAGGCTAGGGTGAGTTGAAAAATGCCTAATGTTGGCTCTGTGTTTCTTTGTCTCTACTCAATCATTAGTGTGTTGACCCTGAGCTGGGGCACATCCCAGCAATACCTGGTATCTTTATCCTAGAAATGCCCTTCTCAAAGTGTGATCTCTGGGATTCTGTCTGAGCAAGGTACTCTCTAGAAAAATAAAATGAAAAAGGGAAAAAATAGAGCATTATGATCAAGAGTAAGGGCTCTGCAGCCAAACTGCTTTAGTTCAAATCCCAGCAAAGCCACTTGCTCATTATGACCTCAGCAAAGTTTTTTGATCACTCCAGGTCATTGTTGCAAAAAAATAAAGATGCATCATAGATAGTTATATGGATTAAATGAAGTAATCTATGTACAACATTTAGTGTGTATTACATTTAACATACTAAATACAGGGGTGCCTGGGTAGCTCAGTGGGTTAAAGCCTCTGCCTTTGGCTCAGGTCATGATCCCAGGGTCCTGGGATTGAGCCCCACATCGGGCTCTCTGCTCAGCAGGGAGCCTGCTTCCCCCTCTCTCTCTGCCTGCCTCTCTGCCTGCTTGTGATCTCTGTCTGTCAAATAAATAAACAAAATCTTTAAAGGAACTACTAAATACTAAATAGTTGCTCAAAAAATTCTGGCTTCCTTATAAACATATGACAATTGTATTATCTCCTACTCTTTGATATTTTCTTTTTTTTTATTTTATTTTTTCAGTGTTCCAAGATTCATTGTTTATGCACCCAGATTTTCAATGCACACATGTATAACTTGGGGCTCTGCACTAAAGAAACATGAATATGCTCAATACAGGACTTCCTAAATCTATTTCACCATGAACTCTTTTCTTGATGGGTTTTAAAGTTATTCTTAACATCCCATGCAAAAACTTCAGGCAATGTTGCCATTGGACTGCGAATATAGCCAGTGGCCACACACACACCCCTGGAGACCATTAAATCCTAAAAAAAAGTAGATGTAATTCAGAAATACCCCCCATTTGACCAGTGAGTCATTTCCAAAGCCTAACAGTATAGCTTCCCTTTGCCATCTGCCTCTTCATGACCAGCGCTGTGCACAGGCTTTAGTTAATTGAACATGCAAAGAGCCACCCACAGGCAGTGATCTCAGTGTATATTTTGACTCATCATCCACCAAAATCAGAGATGAAAGCAACATCTAATGGCTGAGAATACATAAATAGCCATTTCCATTCACTTTCAATTACCCTGCAGAGGAATCTGGTCACAGATGAGCTCAGTAAATTCACAATATGTTATCCTCAATAGCCAAGCTGAGCAAAATCACCTAATTTGTTAGGACATTAATCCTCTAAAAGTGTGCCAACCCTAATCATTTTATGGCTTCAGATTGCTTAATGGCAAAGCTAAGAGGACCCTCAGGGATGCCCAGGTGTGACCTTCAGTTCGTCAAGTGCAGACAGTCTCCTGATAACATGGATACATGAGTGTGGCAGGTGCCCTTCACCAAGTTATCTTGGAAAAATGTCCAGTCTTTCGAGAGTGAGGATTACATTGTGTTTATTTCTGAATCCCCGGTGATGGGCATAATATCAGGCACATAGAAGTTGCTTGACATATATCCGTTAAACAAAAGATAAATAAGTGATCGGCCGTTAGCCCCAGTGAAGAGGAAAGAGATAGACTGAGAAAGATGGAGAGTGTTTGTTTGTTCGTTTGTTTGTTTGTTTTACACTTGTCAGCCTGAAGATGGAAGTGAAGGCTTCCTTTGCTTGAAGCTCTCTGTGAGGAAGAGTTCTGAAATGCTGATAACTTCGGAGTACAACTGGTAGGATATCCTAACAACTGAAAGCACACATCCTGCACCGTCCTCTATGGGATTAAATCTTGGATCTGCCTCTTAGTAGCTGTGTGACTTTGGGCTGTAAGCTAACCTTTCTGTGTCTTAATTACTAAATTATGAGACAGTGATAATAATGAGGATTGTCACAAGTAAATAGATTTTATAGATCTATATCTACCTATCTCTGTATCCTTATCTATTTATCTACCTACCTACCTACCTACTTATCAAAGGTCTGGTACACAGTAAACACTATGCAAACTTGCACCATTACTATTTGGGGGCACCAAGGTGACTAAGTCAGTTAAATATCTGACTGTTGATTTCTGCTCAGGTCATGAGCTCAGCATCATGAGATCAAGCCCCACGTCAGGCTCCATGCTAGGCATGGAACCTCCTTGAATACTCTTTCTACCTCTCCCTCTGCCCTTCCTCCCTCCCCCTCCCTCTCCCTCTCTAAAAACAAAAACCAACACCTGTGCCATTACTATGTGAAGGACAAGTAGTAGAGCAGTAACAAGTTTATGAACACTTTGTCCCATGTAAATTGCCCTTTCTTAATGCTGTTCCCTTTTCTGCATCTCTTAGTATCCATTTCTCACAAGGCTGATACAGCATGAAAGCCCAAAAACCTGGCAAGGAATACTATATATTTCTTTGGTCTTGCTCCCTATTCAGATCTCTCTCTGAAGGGATGTCAAGGACACCATTAACCACATGGCAGCCTTGGACACTTTAGTCTTCCCTGTTCTTTGCCTTGGTGTCTTTCCCTCTTACCTTCCACCATCCAGATCTCATGACAAATTTCAGCCATGCAAACCCCCACAGCTGTATAAAGGGAGCTATATCCACATTCTAGCTTGGATGTCGAGTCAGTGTAAACTGGCTGACCAGCGGTCATCTCTAAGAATCATGCTTCGTAGCGGCCTTCCCTTCTCCCAGTGATGCTTTTTTAAAAGTCAACTGAATTGAGGTATAAATTACATATAAAATGCTCCCATTTTTAAGTGTTCAGTTTAGTGAGATTTGACAAATGGACACACCTATACAACATTTCTTCAATACATTTCTGTCACCCCAAAAATCTCCCTTGTGCCCTTTGGTGATAATTTATCTCTACCCCAGTCCTAGGCAACAACTCGTCCACCACTGTAGGTGAGTTTTGCCATTACAAGAATTTTCTATAAATTTTCTGTGTATTTTCTTGTATGCAACATGTTTTTAAGGGTTATCCATATTGCTGCATGTTCCAGGAGTTTTCTTTTTTTTTCTTTTTTTGTGCTAAGTAATATTCCAATGTATGAATAATTGCTTTATTCATTCATCTGTTGATGGACATTTGAACTGTTTTCATTTTTTTTTAACCATGATGATAAAGCTTCTAGGAACATTTGTGGACAGCTTTTCATGTAGACGTATGTTTTTATTTCTTTTAGCTAGATTTCTGGGCATGATTGCTGGTCCAATGGGAATTTATTGTTTAACTCTGTAAGAATCTGCCAGACTGTTTTCCAAAGTGTTTTACCATTTTATATCCTCACAAATAATTTACAAGGGTTCCAATTATCCCACATTCTTGCCGATACTTGATATTGCCAATCTTTCTAATTTTAGTAAGACTAGTGAGTGTGCGGTTATATCTCATTGTGTTTTAATTTTCACTCCCCGATGATTAGTGATGTTGAGCATCTGTTCCTGTGTTTATTGATTATATGTCTTCTTTGGTGGAATATCTGTTCAAATCTTTTGCCTATTTTCAGCTTGGCTTTCTTTATCTTATTTTTGAATTCTGAGAGTTCTTTATGTGTTTAGGATAGATACCCAGTTTCTTGTAGTGTCTTAGTCTGGTTTTGTCATTGGAGTAAGACTGGCTTCATAAAATGAGAGTAAGAAGTACTTCCTCCTCTACGGTTTTCAAAAAACGTTCATGTAGAATTTGTATTATTTCTTCCATAAGTGTTCAGAGGAATTCACCAATGAAGCAATCTAGCAAATACGTAGATTCTTTGTGACACATCTTTTAACTTTACACACAATATATTTTGTAGATACAGGGCTATTTAAATATTCTACTTTTACCTACATTAGTTTTGATAATTTGCACTATTCAAGAAATGCTTATTTCATCCAAGTTCTCATTTTTTTTAGCATAAAGTTTTTCATAATATTTCCCTTTTTTCCTTTTAATTTATGGTGCTAAATCCTGTTTTATTCTTGATATTTGTAAGTTGTGTGTTCCTTTTTTGTTTTTCTGATCAGCCTGACTACAGGCTTACCAATTTTAGCCATCTTTTTAAAAAATCAGCTTTTGGTTTTATTGATTTTTCTGTTGGTTCACTTTCTATTTAATTACTTTCATTCCTCTCTTTTTAAAAACCAATTAATTAAAATTAACTTATTATTGGTTTCAGAGGTAGACCCCAGATGACCATTGACAGATAAATGGATAAAGATGATGTAGTACATACACACACACACACACACACACACACACACACACACACACACATATATATACACACACAATGGAGTATTACTCAGCCATAAAAAATTCCCTCTTATCCATTATTTTCTTTGTTTATGTGGGGATTATTTCCTCTGTGGTATACAATAGCATCTTCTTAAAGTGGAAGCCTAGATAATGTCCTTATTCATCATGACAGTATTCCTTGTTCTAAGTCTAATAGAGCCACTCTCTCTTTCTTTTGATTTTTTTTTTTCTTGGTAGTTTTTCAACCTTTTAATTTTAGCCTAGGTCTTGATATTTAAGGTAGGTTTCTTGTTGAGTTGCACATTGCTTTTTTTTAATCTAATTTGACTGTCTTGGTCTTTTGTTTAGTGCCTTTAGTCCATCTACATATCATGAATTATTGACATAACTGGGTTTAAATACACAATCTGCAATGTGCTGTTTGTGTTTGAATAAATCTTTTTCTCACCTTCATTTCTGAAAGATATTTTTGTTTAATATAGAATTCTAGGTTAATGGTTCTTTTTTCTTTTTTTCAGTAGCTTAAATTTTCCTATTATGTATTGGCTTGTATTATTTTGGAAAGAAGTTTGACATTTTTATCTGTGTTCTCTTTTATGCAATATGATAATTTTCTTTTCCATTAGCTGTTTTAGGATCATTGATTTTCAGCACTTTGGTTGAAAGATACCTTGGTGGGTTTGTTTTTTTTTTTTGAGTGTGCCTCCAGACTTTATTCTATGCAAATACAAATACACATATTTTTAAATGAGATCATGATACAAATTCTGTTCATTTTTACAAAGGAAAGTAGCTACATAGGTTTTTTTTTTTAGAAGTAATACATGTTCATTATACATCATTAGAAAGATATATCTGATTGTTAATTTTGGTTGGCATTTGTTGAGTTTCTTGGATTTATAATTTTGTGGATTTTATCGAATCTGGAAGTGTTTTTCCTTTATTTCATCAAATATTTATCCTACCGCCTTCCTTTCTTCTTGGATTCCAATTATATGTATGTGGACTACTTGAGATCCTTACAAAGATTGCTGAAGCTGTACTCATTCATTTTAGTCTTGTTTGCTCTCTCTGTTTCCACTTGGATAGTTTCTATTCCTACATCTTCAACTTCATTAATCCTCCCTTCTACACTATCCACTCTCCTGTTATCTTCATCCTGTAACATGTTTATTTTATTATTTTTTAAGATTTGATTTATTTATTTGACAGAGACAGAAAAAGCATGAGTAGGGGGAAGGGGAAGAGGGAAAAGTAGACTCCCTGCTGGGCAGGAAGCCCAGTGTGGGACTTGATCCCAGGACCCTAGGATCCTGACCTGAGCCAAAGGCAGACTCCCATGACCAGAGCTGAAGACAGATGTTTAACCCACTGAGCCACCCAGGTGCCTAACATGTCTACTTTAGACATTGATTTTTCATTCTTGGAAATCCCATTTGTTTTCTTTGAAATATTTTTTTACTTTTTTCCTCACTCATTTCATGTTTTTTTAAATAATTCCTTGAGCATATTTGTTGGAGCAATTTTAAAACTGTTATATTTTAATTCCTATCTGTCATTTCTAGGTGTTACTACTGACTTTTCTTTTTCCTGGTTATGCCTCATGTTTTCTTGTTTCCTTACATATCCGGTAATTTTTATTGGATACTAGAAACTGTGATTTGTTACATTCTGCATGCCTAAATTTTGTCATCTTCCACAAAAGTGTGTTTTGTTCATTTTAGCAAGTAATTAAATATGAGCTTGACCATTTTGAGGTTTGTTTTCATGTGTTTAGGAATGTATAGAGTAGCCTTTACTCTAGGGTTAGTTTAGCCCTACTACTAAAGTGTGAATGTTCTGTTAATGTTTAATGTTAAATGAGACCTCACTACTTTAGTTAGTTACAACTCAAATAACTTTCAGTCAAGGATGATCTCTGAAAATTGCTGATTTTATAGCTCACTAGTGGGTCTTTACTTGGCTAGGAGGAGTTTTCAATGCTCTGCATGGATTAGTATTTAGTAATGGACTCAAGTGGAACTCTATGAAAGTTTCTGGTGTTCTTTCTCTGCATGGCTTCCTACTCTCCAGTTCATTGACCAACAAGTTACAACTACCTTAGCCTCCTCAACTTCAGATTTCTATGTCCTCAACACAACAAGACCTCTGAGTTCTGCTCAGGTTCTCCCTCTATGAGCTTCCATCCAGAAAGTAGAGAAAACTGGAATAGTTGGGTGACCTCACATTGCTTTTTCTTTAACTTTCTCTCAAGAATCATAATCCTGCACAGTCTGTTGTCCAAAGTTTGAAGACAGTTTATTGTATTTTTGTCCAAATTTCTAGTGTTTATAGTGGGAGAGTGAGTCTAGTCTCGGTTACTTCATCATATTTGGAAGTGGAAGTCAAACATTGTGTTTTAATTGCTGTTATACTGTAGCCAAAGTGGTTTTCTGATTTAAGTAAAATTCACATTAGCCTATAAAAGACTTAACCTTCCCTTTCAAAGACCACAGTAATCCCTTTTCATCATCAAACAGATTTAAGGAAAAGCAAAGAATAAACGGTCAAAGAAATCTTCCATTGGTTATGTTGGCAGGATTTCCATTAAAAATGTTATGTACCCTTTTCACTTAGCAACACCTCTCTGCTTCTCCACTTTCCCTCATCTACATTCTTGGTTCTGGATTCCCCATGCAGTACATCATGCCCCTCATCCTTTCCAAAATGTCTCTCGACAGAATTTCCTGCCTAATTAGCCATCTGTTCAGAGCCCTACTCCCCATTCAGGGACCATATTTTTAGGCCACACTTCAGTGGTGGTGGGAGACTAGCTCAAGGTTTATTGCTTTTGACCAAGATAACATCTGTTCTTTTTAGCATACCCCTTCTGCAAACAACAGTTCTGCCTTTGTTGTTTAACCCAAAAGAGTACATCTAATCAGCCTAGGTAGGAGCAAAGGCCTCTTGGCCAGTCATTGGGAGTGAACATCTTAATTAGATCAGGTCTTTAAATAATCTCCAGGTAGATAGTTAATAAAACTGGGGAACTTTTAATAACACTAAATCAAAATATGTCTCCCAATTTCCAGTCTCCAGAAAAGCAATAGAGGGAAGCATTCAAAACTCTTCCTACTTAGTTGACTTCCAAGGGCAGTTACACCTGGCAAGTATTTATAGGTTAGCTTATTGTTGTTATTTTATCTTGTTTTCTTTTTAATTATTATTATTTTTATTATTTTAAGTAATGTGTTAAATAATATGTTTGGAGTAATTTACCTATTAATTCAGAAACATATATGCCCTGTGTTAGCCATTCCCTAGGGTTGAGTGGGTATAGTTACCATTCCCAAGGAGCACACAGTCTTCTGGAGGAGCAAGATGTGTAACTAGATCATTATAATATAGATACAATATAGCTTGTATATATAGCAAGTTAGATATAACTTGGAGAGAGACACGCTCAGAGTGCTATAGGGACACAGAAGAGGGCGTGATTCTCCATGCCTTGGGAAAAGCTACCCAGAGCAGATACCATTTCAGTAGTAGAGCATATCAGAATCAAGAGAGTTTTGAACTAGAAACATCATAGATATACAAAGAGCATTTAAGTTAAAACAAAATAACTTTTTCTGGGGTTGCTAATTCTGGGCTGAGTGAGGATATCCTCATGTTCAATGCATAGATCATTATCAGAGAGAAGTAGCTAAAGCAAGAGACCAGGTCTGATGTAGCTAATTGCTTGAAAAAAGAAGCCAGAACTCTGTTCGAAGGCTGGGTAATGACAGCAAACGACTAACAAGCATGTTCTTCTTATACGAGCCATGAATCTCTCCATTCCTGAAAATTCTTACGTTGCTGGATGTGTGCACATACACATTTTTCTGAGAAGAGGTGTTTTGTTGCTTTTTTTCCAAATTTGATCAGGTTATCAAAGTATCCCATAACCTCTAAGTGTTATGAACCACTGTTGCATAGTAAACTTTCATCTAATGACAAGTTATGAAGCCAGAACCTCAAGTTTGAGAGTTGGGTCCCCCATACACTACCTGTGTGACCTTCAATATATCCCTTTATCTCTCTATGACTAAGTTCACCATCAGCATACCTTGTGGAATTGTTGTTAAAGTCAAAGGGTTTCATAAAATATAAAGTGCTACACTATTGTTATCTATAAAAATAAAAGTTAACATAAGTAAATGCAAATTTGGTTTATTAGAAGTTCCCGTTGCTCTGCTAAATAAGACAAATCCAGGGGTGCTTGACTGGCTCAGTCAATGGAGCACGCAACTCTTGATCTTGGGGTTTTAATTTCAAGCCCCACGTTGGGTGTGGAGTTTGCTTAAAAATAAGATCTTTTAAGGGCACCTGGAAGATTCGGTCAGTTAAGTGTCTGCCTTCAGCTCAGGTCACGATCAGCAGAGGAGTCTGCTTCTCCATCTCCCTCTGCCTCTCCCTCTGCTCATTCTCTCCCTCTCTTTTCCCCCTTCTCTCTAACAAATAAGTAAAATATTTTAAAAAATAAATAAAATAAATTCTTTTAAATAAATAAATATGGCAAATCTACTTTAGAGGTTAATTCCTATTTGCCTGTGTACGTGCTACTGTGTAAATTTTAAAAAAAATTTTCAAGGCGGAAATTTTCAACCATATGCAAAAGAAAAGGAAATAGTATAACAAACCCCCATGTACTCATTTCTGTAATTACTTAGCCAGTCTTGTTTGATCTATACTCCCATATCCCCCACCCCGTTCCTCAATGGGCTATTTTGAAGTAAATCCAGTACTTCATATTATTTTATCCGTATTTACATTTTTGTTAAAAAATAAGGCTTTTTAAAAACACAATGACATTTTAACATAACAATAATATCATTATCATACCCCCAAATTACAGTAAAACTTCAGTATCAACAATGTTCAAATTTCCCCAGTTATCTTCCTGAGTCAGGGTCCAAATAAGGTCCCATTGAGCCTTCCCTTGATAGGGCTCCAGAGGTTCACCCCACACGCACCTTTCCTGATCCTCGTCTCCAGGGCCCCAGATGCCCTTCCCTTGAATCTCGTGAGCCCCTTGATGAAGCCAGGAATGATAGCAGCAGCTTCAGGCACCACCCAGTGGATTGGGAAATTATTTTTATTGCCATAATCCTTATCAACCAGGGCTCAGTCTGATTTTAATTTGGGCTTCTACTTTGATTTCCCTGATAAGCTACTGACTACTTGCCTACTGCTTTCATGGTTATGTATGGTGGTTTTAAAACTTAGCAACAAAGTCTTTGACACTCCTTCTCTTGAGATATTATGTCTACGCCCACTTCAATCTGGAGGAGTTTTGACTGCTTTGACAAATAAAGTACAGAAGAAGTGATACGATGTGACTTACAAAGCTGGATCGTAAATGCCCAGGGAGCCTCTGTCATTTTTTGCTGGACCAATCCACCATGGTGTTAGGGAACTCAGTCCACATGGAGACTGCATGTGGGCATTCTAGCTGAAAATCCCAGTTGAGCCCAGTGCCACCATCCCACAAAGCACCATACCCAAGGTTGAAGACCTTTCTAGATGATTCCAGTCCACAGTCATTTGGGTCCCTCCAGACTTTTGAGTGTCCCCAGTTGAGACTCTGAGGTGTTATAAAGCAGAGAAACCACCACCACTTAAGTTTTATTGGAGAATACCCTATAGGAAATCCTGACCACAGAATCATTGCAAAATAAATGGTTTGTTTTATGCCACTAAATTTTGTAGTGGCTTGTTATATATAATGTTAATAATCACCCCAGGTCTCATCATGCTTGTTTCCTTTAGACAGCTAAATTTTCCCAAACTCCTACCTCAGGGCCATACACTGACTGTCCGTGATTTGGGAGGCCAGCTAAAGAAACAGACAGAGATCTTACCATCTGTTGTGAAGAATTTTATGGAATCGCTATTGCTACAAAAGTGACCCTCTCTGACCCCAGGCTATACCTGTCATCATTAAGTCCAGAGTGTCTTGGTTCCAATTTTTCTGGAAAGTAAACCTCTAAGATGCCAGGTTTTGTGATGATAGGAGAAGGGTTCAAATAGCCTAAATTTCAGTCTATCTTCATTTAGCTGTTCCCACCCTGCCTTCAGGTCCCCAGCCTTTCCTGGATCCTGCAGAGTGAAGCCTCGTTGTTGGCATCCTGTTTTCAGGCACTTCCATTTCCCCTACTGTCTCTTGGCTATGTTGGCAACCATCAGCTTTCTCCCATCTAGAGTATCTGATATGCCAACATATCACACCTGCTGTGGTTTCCTAGCCCCCTTTGTCTCTCTTGTTTTATTCATTCTCAGGCTCTGATATCCTAGAAGCAGGACAGGGAGAGTGGCTGGAGGAGAGTGGCTAGATTTTCTGAACGTGGACTCTCCCTCACTCCCTGCTTTCTTACCCATCTCTCACTCCAGCTACACACGATGTCGGATATGGCTGAGTTCTCAACTCAAACTTTTTCTTGGCTAGAGACCTTCAGTCTTCTTATTCTCAGCCCTGTGCCTCATTCCCAACCTCCCCAGTACCTAACACCTCCAAGTTCTAAGTCTGGCAAGATCTCTGTGGGGTAGACCCACTCAGTCTTGGTAAGTATCTTCTTTTGCAGGCTCAACTCTGGTAAAATTCTATATGGGTCTTATATAGATCCTAATTTTAAGCAGTGGAAAATGATTGGGAAAATTTGAACACGGATACTAATCACACTACGAAGTTATAAACTTTTAATGAAAATGGCATTGAGTTATGTTTTTCAAATCTTTTTCATCGAGAGATACATACTAAAATATTTATTAATGAAATTACATGATGATTAGGATTCGAGATTCAAGGTAATTGGGGAGAATTGGGTATAGATAGAGACGAAATAAGATTGACCTTAAACTTGAGTGAAACAGCTTGTTTCCTTTCCTTCTCCAGACTTTTCCTTTCCATGTGGCCTTTCCACATGGTCTCCTTAGCAGCATAAATAGCCTTCTTACAGAAAGGACTCCCTGAGAACACAACACTGGAAACTGCCAGAAATTCTTAAAGCTTAGGCCCAGAACTGGCAAAGTATCACTGCCTTTGCATTCTGTTACTTAAAGGGAGACATCGAGCCCTCCCATATTCAATGTAGGAGGGGAATACCTAAGGATGTGAATACTAGAAGGTGTGATTCATGGGTTAATTTTTGGAGACAACTATCACACCTATATGTATTAACGAAAACTTTACAATTTTAAAGGTAACTTGTCTTTTCTTCTCCAGCTGCAGACTGCTGTGGGCTAGCCATTTGCAGTCAGTAGAGAGAACCTGATCCTTCTTTCCCCCTACTTAGCATTTGTCCTTTTCTGCAGCTTGCCAGTGTTTCTGACCCAACCAGTATCCAAGCAGGGAGATACAAGGGCAATAAGCAAAGTGGGAGTTTTTAGTGTCATTATTATAAGACAGTCTCACTCTCTGGGTCTGGCAAATGTTTAGAGCTGATGTCTTCTCTTATAATGGGATGGGTAGCTGTGGCCAAGTTGGTGCTTTCATTAAAGTTCTTTTGAGATCTCCTTCCATGTCACTGGAACTTTTCATTGTATTTCCCACGATCTTGGCAAGGTATTTTCTTGTGGTTCACTGTGTGTCCTCAAAGCCCAGGTTTTTCTTTTGACCATTCAATGAAGAGTCTTTGCAGGACTCCCCTCACTGCTCATCTTCCACCCACCCAAAGCATCTCTCTTGGGCAAAATTTGGAAAAGCGCCAAGCTGGCTGAATCACATTTCCCACAACTGAAAATACTACTCATACATCCTTGACCCAATAATCTTTGAGAATGGAAATTAATCTTGATATAGCAACATTTCCTTTGTTGGTGCCATCAGAGAAGCTAGCCAAGCCAGCCATGGCTACCAGGTGTTGGAAGTCAGACACAGGTCCATTTTGTCCCCACAGTGGCAGGGAATACATCAAGTTCTTCATGTGAACTCACTAAGGATCTTCTTTTTGGGGAATTGCACACTAAAGTCCTTCCCTGGATGAAGATAAAGGGCTTTTAGCTCAGCTGTCACCAAACAAATCTTCTCCTAGGTACCATCCTCAACCTTTTTAGACCTTTAGTATTGGTGAGGGGTTTAAGAATTGTGTCCCAGGTTTTCAGTTATGTCCTTTTCACAGGTCTCCAAGGGTGGCCCATCTCAGTCTGGAATCTGCTATCTATCACGTCTTCGTGTCTCAGTTGTGATTTTCCATCTCATGTCCTGTCACAAATGATCTGTGTGCACAAGCTGAATTCATCACCCAATTCCGAATTCAAATGTTTGCTTTGCACTCCTTTGCAAATGCTTCCAAAAGGTACTTTGAGACATGTGGATTGAGAACACAGTTATTTAAAGAACACACAAAACATACAGTGCTTTACATTTTAAAAATAATTTGTATCACAATATCCTATTTCTTTACTTAAAGGAGAGACTAAATACTGACAAATGCCCTTTCCTCCCTTTACTCTGTACAGCTACACAGATATTTATAGTCTAGGAACCAGGCCACTTCACCGACATAGATGATCGGGCATCGTGGGCCCATCTTGGTAACCATAGGAGCAGGCAGCCAATGACAACAGAGGCTTGTATGTAGCTCCTGTTTGCTCAGTGCTATTTTGTTTCAAGGAATCACAAGGTGATAAAAAGAAAACATTATATAAAACGGCTTTCAGTCCTTTTAAGAAGTACTTGGGAATGATTTCTAAAAGAAGTATCTGAATTCCTACAGCCATTTTTGAACCATCAACTTACAGTAATGAAATGTATCTTAGAAAAGAACTTAATGGGATGCCTGGGTGGCTCAGTTGGTTGAGCGGCTGCCTTTGGCTCCAGTCATGATCCCGGCATCCTGGGATCGAGTCCCACATCGGGCTCCTTGCTCAGCAGGGGGCCTGCTCCTCCCTCTGCCTCTGCCTGTCTCTCTGTCTGCCTGTGCTCGCTCTCTCTCTCTCTCTCTCTCTAACTAATAAATAAATAAAATCTTTAAAAAAATTTAAAAAAAAGAAAAGAACTTAAGATAATGTGAAAATGATGTAAAGTAATAAGAATGTAGATTCCCTTAGCAGCTTAGTTGGTTGTTTTCTAGGCAAAGGAGAAATGATTTTTCTTGCTGCCTTGACAATTAAGCATATAAAAAGAGGAGCTTTCAGTAGCTGAATGGCCCAGCTCATTTAGGTTCCTGATACCTGGCAGAGCTGTGCCATTACTATAAAAGAGGGGAGGCTTTAATCACCCTCTCAAAGAAAAATCCATGTCACATAAAATGTGCAAAATGAGCAAAATCTACAAAGAAATGATCACTTTGGATGATTCAACGCATGTAACAGCTCAACTTAGAGAGCCTACCATTCCAGCCCCCGGGGTACTCCAAATCCCAGCCCATCATTTACCGTTGCACGGAGACCAGCACACTGTTGACATTGACATAGCCAAGACCATCTCTGCCGTGTCCCTGTCAAACCTCTCAGAGACACAGCTTCGCTGGAGACAGTGGGCTTTTGACTTAGAAGTTATGTTAGTTTATACTGAGTACAGGAACTCCCTTACAAGTAGGAGGAGGAAGGGCCAAACATATGTTGTGCTTAGTGCAATAGTGGGACTGGATTTAAAGAGAAAGAGAAATGTGCACGAAAATTCAAGACAGAAATCTTTAAGCAACTCTTAAAAATAATACTTCTGAATTCAAAAACAGTCTGTCTAAAGACAATTTTAAACTCCCTTTGTGTGTGTGAGCTAATCCATTGACTGAATTAAAGAATTGTACGGTGGAATTGTGAAAAACAATTGCCTCTTATCGTATATAACAAAACTTCTTACAAAGGGTTGTTAAGGAGTAATGCTTGCTCTTATCACAGGGGCTCCTACCGCCTTTCCGCAAGTGAGGTGTGGTATTATTTAGCAGTGAAGTGCTCCACCTAGTGGTCATAAGTAGGAATTTACGTAGAAACGGTAAAATCTTCAGTACATTTCAGTTCTTCTTTAATATTTAACTCATGGAATTAAAGAAGTTGTAACAGTGCTTCACTGGTGGGCGATAAAAGCTGTACTGTAGCAGAAAGACGTGTTAAGGTCAAAGATTTTTAGGCCATTGTAAGAGTAGAGATGTAAAAACCATTTTAGGCTTTTGAGTGGCCCATGTTTTCTCAACCTCAGCACTATTGGCATTTTAGGCTGGATAATTCTTTGTGTGTGTGTCGGAGGGTGACGTTTTGTGCATTGTAGGATGTTTAGCAGCATCTCTGACCTCCACTTAGTTGACATCAGGGGCACCCAACCCCACCTCCCACCACTGACCACCTAGTCCTGATTATGAAAAATGTCTACAGACATTGCTGTAGGAAGCAAAAACAGCACCCAGTTGAGAACCATTGAATAGTTGACCCGACAATGACATGACATCGGTTACTTCTGCTTCTCTGTTGAAACAGGCCTGTGGGCAACAGAGACACCCGATAGGGATGGAGATAATGAAAAGTGGTCAAATTCTCAACATATTTTGAAGTTAAAAGCTGACCAAAAGTTTGAAGGAATGGATATGGAGTGAGAGAGAGGAAAGTCAGAGGTGACATCAAGGCTTTTAGCCTGAACAATTAGAATCCAGTTGCCATGAACGGAGGTGGGAAGACAGCAAGAGGAGCTGGCTGAGGATTTGTTTGGACTTAGGAGTGTAGATCAGGAACACACAATTTGGGCACGTTACATTCTTGAGAGGCTTTTTAGACACCTGAATAAGATGCCAAGCTGCATTGGATATATATAGTCTGGGAAATTAGGAGAGAGATCCAGGCTGTTCATATGGATTTGGGAGTCATTAGCTTATAGGTAGTATTCTATGTGCTTATCTAGGAAGTGAAGGGTGGAAACAGAAATCAAAATTATATTGTAAAGTAATAGCAGCCATTACTCATGAATAATGCCAAAAGAAATGTACAAAAGAGAATTCAGTAGAATCGTGAGTCAGTGGTCTTTTTTCCCCTTTATTTCTACTCTTTTTTTTGTACTGCCCCTATTTTTTTCTTTTTCTGGTGGGCCTATATATATATATTTTTTAAGATTTTATTTATTTGACAGAGAGAGAGAGAAGAAGCAGGTAGAGTGGTAGGCAGAGGGAGAGGGAAAAGCAGGCTTCCCACTGAGCAGGGATCATGACCTGAGTCACCCAGGCACCCATAGTGAGCCTGTGTTTTTAAGGTGAGCTATAATTTGTCAGGGTTGATGGTGTTGGTGATGTTACTTTTCATTATGAGAAGAACTTACATAAAGTTGAACTGAATAGTGTAATGAACTGCCATATACCGATTCCTCAGTTCCAATAACTCACAGCCAATCCTGTTTCATTTATAGTCCCATCCACCTTCCTCCCTATATTATTTTGAGTAATATCGAACATCACGATATTTCATTGTATTTTTGTAGGTGTCTCTAGGATTGCTTAAACAATTAAACATATTTGCAAGTTATACATATATCAAATTATTATGTTGTATGCTAGAAAATGGTGTTATATGCTAATTATATCTCAATAAAAAATTATACATATCTACACCACCATTATTCAAAAGTTAATAATTCCTTAATGTCATCAAAGAAACAGCATTTAAATTTCCAGTTGCGTCATAAATGATTAAAAACATTTTTCTTCCGTTTTTAAATTTCTTCGATTCAAGGTCCACGCCTTGTGATTGGTTGGCGTCTCCTAAGTCCCTCTTATTCCATCACTTTTTTCTCCTTGCAACTTACTGAAGAAACAATGTGCCAAATCGCATGCCTTCGGTGTCATTCATCATGATCTCTGTCCTATTTCCTGTAAACTGGTACATGTTTGATCAGATCTTGGTTTGATTCTTTTCTAGAAAAAAAATATGGGAAGCAGTATGTTCCTCGCTCAGAAAGCACGTGATGTTAAGAATGCGTCTGTGTAGTTTTAGCAGCTGCCCTAAGCATGGGCAATGCTTGTTATTCCATCAATTCATTAGAAGTTGCAAAACAGAGATATTGTAATTTCACCATTCCTTTTTCACTTATTAGCTGGGAATACTTTTTCAGAGCGATTGTATCCCTCATTTACTGCTCACCTACCCAGAGATACAGTTTGTATGAGAACCATAGGAAATAACTGATTCTTCTCTGTTTATTTACCAATTTTTAAAATAACGAGTTAGCTCACTAGCATCCTCTAATGGTGAGCAATTAGTGCTTTGTTTCTCATGTGGTGTATATGTCTATTTAGTATCATTTTGAATTCAGGTATTTAAAACATATTCAATGTTTCAATGCATTGCAGTTATGATTTCCTATACTGATGTTCAAATTGTACAATCTTCCAATTGCCTTATGAGTCTTTTTGAGAGGGTACTAAATAGTCCTTGAAAGCTTTCTTACTATCTGGCATAAGATGGCACATACTTTTCCCACTAAATATGTATTTTTTTTCTTAGAGAAAATATCTTGAGTTTATACTGATAATTCTAATTAAGAACATGACACAGATTTTACTAAACGTACCTCTTTTCTCTTTAGCTAAGAATCCAGGCCTGAGTGACAAATGAAGTAATAGAATATCACATAATTTTTCACTTGCTTTATCCCACAAAACTTTAACCTACACCATAATTACAGAATAACAATACTGACACTGCCACCGACACTATGATTATTGTCAACAGTATAAGATTATTCTTGCAGGGTTTTTTTTGTTTTTTTGTTTTTAATTTTTTTAACCTTAGAACATATCCCACTAAGGAGGTACAAACTATTGCATTAAATGGCAATTAGAATAGTCCTCTGTGTGGTTATGGCACCAATTGGTTGTCTTAGGTACATTTGTTTCATTTTTTTTTTTTTAAGACTTTTACTTCATGAGTGAAGGGGAGTAGAGGATACAGGTTTCCAGTTATGGAATGAATAAGTCATGGAACTAAAAGGCACAGCATGGGGAATATAGTCCATGATATTATGATAGTGTTGGATGGTGACAGATGGTAGCTACAGTTGTGGTGAGGACAGACAGCATAATGCATAAACTTGTCAAATCACTATGCCATATACCTGAAACTAATGTAACATCGTGTCAACTATACTCAAAATAGAAAAAAATAAGATTGTTTTATTTTACAATTTTTAACAATATCTCAATAACTCCAAAGTCAAATCAATAGAACATATGTTCAAAGATCTCTAATTTCTAACACTGTCCCCTCCAACATATTTTCTCCCTGACCCCTTATTGGTAACCATTTTTAAACAATTATGGTTGCTTTCAATTTTTAAAAACTATAAGCAGATACTTTTGTGTATGTATGTGGGTGTAGCCTTCCCCTTAACATGCTACAGCATACTTCTCCTTTGCTTTTCTCACTTCAGCAATGTAGCGTGAGGAGTAGCTGAGTCAATTCTATGGCTACACAGATTCATTATGTGGATGTCCCAAAGTTTTTTGACCAACCTCTTAATCTCAACTGTTTTCTGTTTCTGCTATTCCAAATAATTTTGAGTTGTGTTTATGTCTTTGCATTTTTGTTAAGAGTATGTTTGGGACCAATTCCTAGACATTGGATTGCTAGATCAAAGCATAAATGTGTATGTAATGCTGCCAGTTATTAAGACTCCACAGGACTATTTGGCAATGGCCATCAGAAATGTCAGAGAGTATCTGTTTCCCCACAACTGTATCAACAAAGTATGTTGTCAGATTTGGAATATTGCAAACCTGTAGGTGAGAAATGGTTAACTCCATACACTTAATTTTTTCTTAATTTTCTTTTATTACAAGTAAGGCCATTTTTTCACATGGTTAAAAACTATCTGTACTTACCCTATGAATGATCTACTTATTCCTCTGGCCTGGTTTCTTTACGGTTGTTGGGTTTTTCTTATTTTAGAAATAAGTCAATCATTTTAGTCAAAATACAGTTTTCAACACTCTAATCATTTAACTTCTCAGACTGCATTTTTCTTGAAAAGTGGTGACTAGCACAACAATTTCAAATGCAGTCATGGCAGCATCAAACATGAGAGAAAAACCACAGGCTTGTCATCTATCCCCTTGTTAATTAAAAAACAGATTCTGTACCTTATATACTAAGACATTGTTTAGAATTGAAGTTTTTCTCTGCCCGTAAGCTTGTGCTATCCAATTGACATCCAATTGATGATTCTCCTCATCCTCAACCTCTTGGCTATGTCTGAGAGGACGACTATACACACACACCTCCTTAATAATGGTTTTGTGTGGCAAACTATCTAGGCACAAGTCACTTAAACCAAGTTACCTCAAATCTTTTTGGAAACTTGGAAGGGCATTAATAAAAGTCAATACTCATTTACCACTTCCTGGTCCACTTCCTTGGCTACAAAATAAAGCAGTTGGAGAAAATGGCCTGTAGTGCTCTTCTCAACGTGTTCCATATCTGGTCTTACATCATTTCCTTTTCAAAACTCTAGTAGTCTACCCAAACTGCCTTTAAAATGTAGCTCCAAGTAATTTTTCGAAGTTCACTCCCCAATTCTTCTCAAAATAGCCTCTACTCTTTAGCCTTTTAATCTTTCATGCCTTTTTTAAATATTCTACTTGTTCTCAGAGTATGTGCTCTGAGCCAGAATAGCATTACCTGGGAACTGAGAAATGCAGATTCTTGGGACCAATCCCAAATTCATGTATCCAAGACACTGGGGCAAAGGCCCAGCTACATGTGCCTCATGAGGTCCTCCATACCGCCCTATGACTGATGCTTGCTCAAGTTTGAGAAAGCAATGACTTAGACTAACCTTTCCCACAATTCTTAGAATGCCCTTGCTAAAAGCTATCAGCTTCTTATTGCACTTCCTAATACCAAAGTTCCAGATATTTTTTCATGTATATGGTCTCCCCAAATAGACTATAAAGGTCTAGGTCTATAGATCATAAAGGTCTATAAATCAGGTCTTTAACTCATTTTATCAAACAACATAGCATGGTTTTAGTCATGTTCCAAAGTTTGTAAAAACATAACTACATCTAGCTTGATTTGCTTTATTATTGCTTTGAAATATCTCAATAGCTCATGAAAGCAGTCTTAACGAACATGTAGCAAAACTGAATGTGTTTGCCTGAGCCAATTCTCTCAAATCTGTTGTTAACTTCAAAGCCTCATACTGGGAAAATGTAGATGAAGCTTATGAGAGGCTCAGTAATGGTCCCCCAAGATGTCCACATTCTAACCTCTATGAATAGGTTATCTTGTGTGACAACATATGTGATTAAGAATTTGAGATATGAAGACTCCTGATCATCCAGGTGGGCCCAATAATGTCCTTATTAGAGGGAGCCGAGGGAGATACCATGACCAAAGAGAGAAGATCATATGATGACAGAGCTAGAGAGACTTGAAGATGCCACATTTTTTTAGCTCTGAAGATGGAGGAAGGGGCAAAGAGCTAAAGAATGCAAGGAATGCAGCTCCAAAAGCTGGAAAAGGCAAGAGTCTCCCCAGAGCCTCCAGAAGGAACCAGCTCTGCTAACACTTTGACATTAGCTTAGTAAAACTGATTTTGGACTTCTGGTCCCCAGAACTATCAGAGAATTAACCTTTGCTGTTTTAAGCCACTAAGCTTATGGAATTTGTTGCAGAAGCAATAGGAAACTAACAGAAAATTTTTGACAAGTTTTTATTGTGAAATATTGGATTTAGAAAAAAGTACAAAATGTCAACAGTCAGATGTGTACAAGTACAGTATTTCAATAGTCTATACATGTGAACAGCTTACCAGGTTCACCAGAGAATGCATATTTAGACCAATACAATCTAAAAAGAACTGCAATATTCACAGGCTATTAATACATAAATAACTTGGGCCAAAATGACCCTCACTGGTAAATGCTAATTAATAGCTGAAAACGGGCTAAAAAGCACAATACGGCACACCACAGTATCTCCTTAACAGGTCCACATTTAAATATCAGCTCATTATGTCAATATACTACAGATCCAGGACTGGGACTCAATTGCTAGTTTATACAATTGCAAAAAAATTAAGTTATAAAATAAGGTCATGGAATAACGAGAGGGCATTTAATTAGGACTAAATACTGGGAAGCCCCTAAAAAGTTTTAGCCTTGGAATTTATAAAGCTTAATTACTGAGATTGAGTTTCCAATTTTTAATCTGTTTCCTAAAAAAGGGGGAAGGGGCACCTTGGTTTTTAGTAGCAGCTCCAACATGTTATAAGAACTATTACACATTTTATTTTAAAACTATAATGAGCACTGTGGATTGATAATGGCTATGAAACCAGAATATAAAACTATAAATTTCAAAGAAAGGTAATGACTACCTTACGAATTTAGCAAATCCTGCAAACATTAAAATCTGTGTTAAGAAGGCATTATCTATCATTGTTGAGAGTACTAAATTTAGGAAGATAATTGCATGAAGAGCTCATAAAAATAAACTGGTTTAATTTTTCCAAGTCAAGTCTGATCGATTCAATCTTTTGCTATATTACTTCAAAATTACCCTAGATAATGTTTTCAAATTGGACAAAGAATTATTTTATATCAACATATAATGAAAAGCTGCAGGAATCATTTCCTGAAACATCGGTTATGTTAAAAACAATTATTATAACCATCCTGTGTTCTGAGAAAAGATGGTCTTTGACCTGACATTTATAATCAGTTTAAAAACAACTTAAAAACTAATAAATTTATTAACAGTTTACTTAAATTTAATCCTTGCCCATAAATTCCTAAGAGAAGGAACTCTCTCCCACTCTATATAGTATATCTAGCATTGCCTGATGCTTTACAACTGAACTGACAGTCTGAACTTGCATTTATTAAGGAGATCAATTGCATTAACGGCTGAAAACTAATGGATCAGAAAATAATTAGTCAATAACTTTACATAACCTATCCCAACCTACTTAACCTTTTATAGACAATTTTAAAGACTCTGATATAATTTTCTTATAAATAGTGCCTGTATCTTACAGTAGATTCCAATTTATTCAAAGATACTCATGGATTGATTTAAGTTATTTAAAGTTTTCCAGATTTGCTTTAAACTTACAAATCAAATATGGTGTACATAAATATTAACTTAGATAACCACATATTATAGGGAAAGCAGATATATGGACCACTGCAGAAAAATTATAAATTTTTAAAAACTTTTATAAAAGAAAAATAAAGAACATGTAACTCACGAAATATGAACACGAAGCCATATGACATAAAAAATAAAATTACTCTATCAGAATTGATTTAAAATTAACTCTTTGGGGAAGTATTTTTACATAATTCAATGAATTCAATGACCAACAGCTTCTCATATCACACAGAAATAAACCACAAAATCATCTAGAGTCTATATGCATTATCAGTTCTTAATGGAATCTCAAACATTTTACTAACAACTTTGATTTCCTTTTGAAATAGGCTTCTGTACATATGCGTTTATATACAAACATTTATTAAACATGATTTTAAAACAAATTGTATGTACAAAAGATTGGCATTCCTATAAATAAAAAATTAGGTGGCAAAAAGGCACTTGTAAGTAAAAATCTACAGTAGTTTGTACAAAACAGAACACATTTTACCTTGGATACTGTACAATAAACATTAATTCCTATAACAATAATGAAAATACTAGTTTACTAACTAATGTTAATGATGTAACTTTTAAAAACATATTTACATATACTCTGAAGTTCATTTAATAAAAGCACCATGATTTTCTCCTAAATTCATATTTGATGCAAAGTAAAAACACAATTACCAAAAAAACCCAGTGTTTACCATTTTCCTTATTTAAAAGTTTTTGTATCTCTAAATTGAAAACTGTTTATCTGAAATCAGCATAGTGTAAAAACAAAACCAAAACAAACTGAAAGCCCTGCTGCTCTGACTTCTAAACACCATCATCCACTCTATTATTGCATGTTGCATTTTATAAAGGGCACGACTCATGCACTCCTTTACAAGTGTTTAATACTATTGCTGGCAAAAAAGTTCCTGGATATCAAATCATTAAAAAGTAACTTCAAGCCAGTTGAAGTTTTATTTGAACGTTTTACAACTTAAAAAATGCTGTATATCAGTTACAAAAGTGAATAGGAAACACGCCAATTCATCTGGTGTGCAAAAATATTTCTCCACTACACAGAATTTAAGGGCTTCACAGAATTTTTCTCAAATTTACATTTTCAGCAGAAACACTACATGAATAACTACGTTCTCAAGGGGATGTTAGTATGCTTCCACTTTTGTCAAACTTTTTACCCTTTGACAATGCTGCGACCTGTTTGAGTAGTTCTCTGTTTTTGGCCTGTGGGAGACAAAAACATTTAAAATGAAAAATGCTTGAAATATCAGGTCATGTTGAAGAATACTACTTATTTAATGCTATTCTTTCCACTTACATAAGATTTCATTGAAACACTAAGACCAGATGAAAGAGTTGGTTTATTAAGGTTCATCTCTTTAATGCTGTATATGGAGAAGGAAAATTCTAGACTGGTTTATTAGCCCCCTTTGTAGATGTCGGTATTAATTTAACTGTTGTCCAAAGATACAATCAATGAGAAAAAAGGAAACTTGGGCAATCCACTTAAGAGTAGGTCAAATTTTAAATAAGGAAAAAAAATCTGGCTCTTTAACTTAAAAATATAAAATGAAAATAAGTTTTCTAACTAATGACCCAAATAATGATTTGGGAGGAATACTGCCCAACAAAATGTACAAAGCCTTCTATTTGATATTTACCTATTTATAGAATAAGCAAAAGAGGTCTGTTTTGTAAAAATATTCACACTTTATCACTTTGCCAAAGGGACCCTGTCAACTTAATGCTATTCAACTAATTTTTTTTGAAGCACCCATCAGAAATGTCCTTCCTCTCTGATCTCATTTTTGTTTAATTGCCACAGCAGTCATTAGGTAAATGTAATTTTGATGTAATTTTTGATGTAATTTGAACACCTACACATCATTGTTTTCAGATCTGTGAGAGGACGAAATTATTTTTCAAAGATTCCAAGTTTCACTTCGCCACTGATCTGAACTGAATGTCCCCTTCATTCAAATGTTCCACCTGCCAAAGACACTGTCTTTGAGCCAAAGCACTAGGACAATCACCAGTGTTTAGTGAAAAGGAATGTGTAAAGAGGGACCTTCAAGTGAGTACTTTCATATTTTGACTGCCTTTGTCTCCCTATGTGATCTCTTAACAGTGGAAACCCAGGTAATAAGAACCCTCCATATATACGAAAACATTAATGACCAAACACTTCTGTTGGGAATTTTTGAGTCAAAATGGGGAAAGTATTGAGAACAGACTAGAATCTGAGTGCTGCCCTAAAAGCAACAAAATTTTTCCCCTCGTTTATGCAGGAAAACCATTTATTTTCCTTCACAAGTTTCAACATTTTTTATTATCTAGATAATGCTTTTTTTTTTTAACCTCAGTGTTTCATCTTCTACTCTAATTTTGGCCTTTGTATGGCAAGATAACACGCTGCCTTCTCTGTGTACCATCTTAAACAGTTTCATGAAACATAAACCTTTTTTCAAAGCTTTGTACTTCTACTCCCCTACCTTTCTTCAACCAAACTCTCCCCAATACCTATACCTCCTAAATGCAAATATTCTTAGAATGATTTCATATTTGCAAACCTAACCATGTTTATGTTCGATTGTCTGATTAACAGCATTTCTTTATTCAACAGTTGTTAAATAAGGGGGCAATTAAAAGTTTCAATTTCAGGGGTGCTTGGATGGCTCAGTCGCTTAAGTGTCAGACTCTTATTAATTTCAGCTCAGGTCATGATCTCAGGGTCGTGAGATACAGTCCCACAGAGGACTCTGTGCTGGGCACGGAGCCTACTTATGGTTCTCATCACCCTCTCCCTCTGTCCCCAGCCCTCTTTAAAAAAAAAAAAAAAAGTTTTAATTTCAAATTTGATTTCAATTTTAAATCTAGAAAATCACAAAGAATTTAAGAGGATTTTGTTTACCTTTAAAAATTAAAGTTTGAAAACTCAGAAGACAAATAATGTGAATGCCTAGCAGTTAGCAGTAAGTCAAGTGAGTACACTTATGATCAACTGGTTTATTACTCAGCTGACCAGTCCTAGTCAGTGTAATAGTTTTAAATTGTTTTTTGTTGTTAGCTCCATTAGCTCCATGTTATTTAATTTATAACTACAATAGACTCTCTCTGCCAAAAACAAATTTTAACAGAGATTTTAAAATATAGATTAATGAAAGGCATTAAAAAATGGTATCTTTGCAAATGTGCCTCAAAGAGATCACCATCAGATCTGTATATCATCTTATCCAAAACCTTTTATATTGACAACATCCAAATTATCTTTTCTTGGTCATCAATAAGCAACCATAAAAATCAAAGTTATAATTTTCATATTATAAGTATGAAACACAAGAACTCAAACTATAGGTGTTGAGAGCAGTTTCCCCTTTGTCTAGTAGCTAATTTTCAATTTGCATTTATATATTCTCTCCTAACTGCAACACTAATAAATTTATTTGCTGATAAATTATGTAAAAAAAAGTCCTTAAGAAAAATAAATGTTATCAGTTGTTAAATGGAGCTAAGTCCAAATGTGTGTTACTCTAATTTAGGTACATTAAAAATGTATTTTACAATGCAATACTTAAATATGTATGCACTTAAAATTTTTATCCTAATGTTACTTTTTTATTACACACCCTGCAAAAATCAAATAATTTAAAACTCTTAACAAGTTAAGCTAAAAATGTTTAGAAACAGTGACCTAAAGGAAAGACTACCTGGAGTAATACAGATCCTGCTGTGCAACCTGAAGTCTATGTTCTCATACATAAGACAGAAACCTCACCTCACCTCACCTCAAAAGGAGTTGAAAGAACTAATCAAATAAAACACTTAGCCTAACACAGAGGCTGATTCATAGCAGGCACTCAAATCTTAATCCCTTCTCCCCCTTCATTAACTTCACTCCTAAACAAAAAGTAGATTTTTTATTTGGTATTCTTGTTAGACAACTTAGGTCATTTATTTACTTTGGTATTTTGCACAATTTTTTTCTTGTAATGTTCACTGCTTATTTCTCAGGTTTAACAGTTTAAAATGTCTTGAGAACTATTAGAATATAGTAAATTTTCTGCTACAGGGTTGTTTGTTATAATAAAAAAGTAAAAAAAAATAGTTAACTCTGTTTACTCAACTAAATGGAAAAACCCTACTAGTACATGGTTGAAGGGACTACAGTTAAAAGATGATACACAACTGTAACAGAATGTCTCCAGCAATTAACAAAAGATACAGGGAAGTGGTCTCATAACAAGGAACAGAAACCTGAGTAACCTGAGGTGATGGGAACACAAGAGAAAGTACAGTTATAATGAGTCACAAGATGTAGGTTTCTATGTCAGTTCTGATTAATTATGTGACCACCATTTCATCTGTAAAATGGGAACTCAGTTATTGTAAAGAACAAATAAGACAGCCTATGTAAAATCATGTTAGAAATGTCATACTTCTACCTAAACATTAGTTGCTATTCTCTTACATGGAAGTTCAGCTACTGACCAAGAAGAGTTATTAGGCTTAAGATACCAATCAGGATAAAATGTCAAAGAAGAGGTCCCCAACAAAATAAAACAAACTACTCCTTTTGATAGTGAGTCATACTAAGTTTTATGATAAACTTAAGTATTGCTTACAGTTTTTCTGTTACCTCTATTCTGGATTTACTCCAGAGTTTTGGTTATACCACTCTAAATCAGAGATCATCAAGCAGAAGATTCTGTTGCCAGGTAATCATTCAGCAATAATAACTGAATGAGAAAAATAAGAAAATCATAAAGCAAATATATACTCGTAGATGATAATGTCCAAGAATGACAATTACATGGGCAGTTTCTCAGGACAGAAGGCAGATGGACACTTCCATAATTCAACACGAATTCAACAAATTATCTGAGTGCCTACTATGTACCAGGTTCTACACAAAATTTCTTTTCAAAACTCTTTAAAAGACCAATGTTAAGACTAGGGCTGTAACTGAAATTCAGGTTCCTAAATCCATTTTACAATTTCATGCAATTTAAGCTACCTTCCAACATGTATGAGTAATACAAACCAAAAGGCAGGAATAGCACATATACCCTGGTTTTACAATAAAAAAAAAGCAAATAAACAAACAAAAACTCAGGGCAGTATTACTCTCTTCCTTCCCAAGCTGCACTCCCCCATGAAGTCTAAACTCTATGTGCTGGCATGCACCCTCTATGCCTTTAAGACTTAAAATTACTAAAGTTTAAAAGCCCTGTTACCCAAAGATTAATTCCTCAGATGTGCGAATGTGTATTGACAGAACATGTAATTAATTTAGCGTGGTCTGATTTCTAAATTTATGAAACTGAGGTGGAAAGGCTTAAATAAGGGAGTAATGTCTATCCCTGTTGGATGCTCTCCATCTCTGCATGCCGAACATCAGATACTGCCCTCTCTGTCACTATGGTGACTCTTGGCTTCACCATTCAGTTGTTCTGTATATTGGAATCCTCCTGAGTATACCTTGCAGTACTCTTGGGAGGCTGGCCTTGGCCTTGATCACTAGAGGCTCCCTGCTGTAGCACACAGAATCCTATTTGGCACCTTGAAAATCACAGTACAAAGGTTAAAGTGCACTCCTTTGCCTTTCATCATTGCATGTAGCATAAATTTCCTCCACTTGAGGTCCCTGAGAATTGGCTCTGTACACCCACCTCCCTTCCCATAATCTGGAAAGAAACAAGAATGACTGCACAATGTACTAAAGACCTTATTTTCACCTTAGTTTCATGAATCTGATCGTTAATTTTTTGTTTTTCATGCAATGATCAACCAAACATACTCCACCGGTATCCTCCTCTGAAAACCCCATAACAAGTTTAGGCAAAAGTTTTCAGAATTGATATACTGAATCCCCTTGTCAAGTGATTTCAAGCAATAACTCTTAGTGGGAACAGGATTAAGAAATGGTAAAAAGTCAAAATCAGGGGTGCTTGGTGGTTCAGCCAGTTAAGTGTCTCCCTCCAGCTCAGGTCATGATCTCAGGGTCCTGGGATCAAGCCCAGTGACGGGCTCCCCACTCAGCAGGGAGTCTGTTTCTCCCCATACCCCTGGTTCCTGCTTTCCCTCTCTCAAATGAATAAATAAAAAAAATCTTTAAAAAGTCAAAATTAAAGCTGGAAATGCACCAAATACACATAAAATAGAGATACCAATACCAGTCTAAGACAGTATTATTTACAATTAAGCAAGGTTAGCTTTCCTTGCATAACAGTACATATAAACAATGTCATTTACCTGAAGTTGTTCCACAGTTTCTTTGTGAGCTTTTTCCATACTGTTCATCTTTGTTCTCAAATTTGACTCTTGGTACTGAAAGTCCGCCTTTAGTTCAGTTAACTAAGAAAGAGAAAAATAAGCATATAAACTTATATATGTGCATATGTAAAAAAAATATATGCACAAACATCATTTTAAACATCCTTCATTATAAATTTGCAATTCATTATATAAGTGGAAGATGTTAGCAGCTTCCTGAGTTTTATAACTTATTTAAAATTTGTTTTGTGAAATGAAATTCTATTTTATTATAGTATATTTTAAAGTTAAGATAATACTGAACTGTCAGTAAAACTCTTGAGAGGATGCCTTTTTTTGCTTCAAAAAAACCTGGACACAGAGTTTGGCAACTGGTATGCCAACAGGAAAGTTTAATGGCTTATATCATGGAAAAATGCTTCAATTACAACACACGTCACATTATATATAAACAAAGTAAATGTTAAAGGTGGTTTCAGGTTATGAGGAAGTGGAGATGCAACGTGGGGGGCTTGGGAGGTAGGAAAAGAATAAATGAAACAAGATGGAATTGGGAGGGAGACAAACCATAAGAGACTCTTAATCTCACAAAACAAACTGAGGGTTGCTTGGGGGAGGAGGGGGTCGGGAGAGGGTGGTGGGGTTATGGACATTGGGGAGGGTATGTGCTATGGTGAGTGCTATGAAATGTGTAAACCTAGCGATTCACAGACCTATACCCCTGGGGCTAATAATACATTATATGTTTATAAAAAAATTAAAAAAATTTTTAAAAAGGTGGTTTCAGGTTAAAATAATCTTTTAATGACAAAAGAGGAAAATGTCACACTGGGAAAGTACAAAGAGGAGTAGTTTTATGAACCATGAGCTATAATGCTTTTACTTTAAAACTTACATCCAGAATTATGTATCCAATATCACCTAAGACTTGAGATAAAATGGAGAACAAAGTACAGAAATAAAACTAACATGGAATAAGAAAGAAAAAGGAGTTAATTTAAAATTTTTGCTAACTTGGACAAATGTAAGGAAAAAAATCAGTGGTTTGAGGAAGCTACATTTTCTTCTTAAATATCAACGACATATATAAAAATACAAAATCCTTATGACCTTGAACTAAAAAATAAGTTGATATTATATAATTTCATTATCAGAACCAAGGAGAAGAAAGCTTCTGATTATTTTTAAATGGTTTTCATTACATATAAACTTTAAAGGTTTATACGTTTTTTGTTTTAAGATTTATTTATTCATTTGAGAAAGAGACAGAGACAGAGATGGAGAAAGAGAGAGCACAAGCAGGGGGAGAGGCAGAGGGAGAGGGAGAAGCATACTCCCCAGAGCTGGGAGCCTGACATGGAGCTCGATCCCAGGACCTGTAGATCATGACCTGAGCTGGAGGCAGATGCTTAACCATCTGAGCCACCCAGGCACCCCTGCATGTTCTTTTTGTATAGATATATAACAACAAAAAGAGAAAGGAAGTCATGGTGTATTATATTCTTATTGTCCAAATAAAAGCCCTTTCTTTTGCCAAATTCAAAGAATAACTGAATTCTCTCTCCATTTATTACATTACAAAGGACTTCCTGTTCTGAAATGTCAATTCACATCAGATCGACTAAGATAATTATTCTTGTCACTCCACTGTGTGTTGCCTTCGGATTATGAATTTCTGGAAGATAAGGATCGTGTCCAATTTATTTACTCATTTTTGTATCCTCATGATCACTAGAGGATACATGGCTGGCTCTAGAAGTCACTGAATAAAGTGAAATAAATTTAAGAAAATATCTTGGTTGCCTTAGATTTACATTGTAAGAAAAAAATAGCAAACATGTAGCTATTTTAGGCTCAGAATTATTATTTTTCTTACAACACTGCTTATTTCCATTCCCATTACATTTTTTGTAAAGGAACACTAACAAAAGTAGAAAACTTTCAACAAAGTGAGGTAAAACAGACAAGTCATGCTATGAAAAAAAAAACAAACTAATAAAGTCAAAATGCCACAATGCATTACTATTTGGTTTTGGAATTATTACTTTATAGCAAATTTACTGTTATTCAATTTTACCTAGATTACCTAGGCTAATATAGGTAAATCTTTGTACAATAGATATGTCTCTAAAAGTCTGTGCATAAAACAAATTTCCATAAAAGATCATTAATTCAAAAAATTCTACTAATCAAAAAGAACCATAAAAAGTTTAAGATACTCCTAACTATTCTATTTTTATGTCAATGCTAAATTTCATATACTGAATTCGCTTAAACTAAGATACGAATGTACTAAAATAAATTTAAATCTACTAACTATCAAGGCACAGAAAAATTTAACACCAAAGTTGTTAAACGCCAAGCTCAGATCCAAGCACCACTATGGATACTAAGAAATAGAGATAATTCATTATAATAAAGTCTTATTCATAGTTTTAAAAGGAATATTTTTAATGTTTTCCTATTGCAGAAGGCATCTGAAATTAGTCAAACTAGAATAGTTTATAGTGTAAGACTATAAACAAGTACAAAAGTTGGCTCTACCCTCAAAGATGACCCAACATCAGAAATAGCAGCTATGAGCACTATATACATGGCAGGAGCTGTAGTAAGTACTTTATATTTCATGTAATCCTAACAACCATCTCCTGAGATGGTATTAGTACTTCCATTTATAAAAAACTAAGGACCAAATATGTGAAAGCATTCTGCTCCAGTTCACACAGAAAGTGTTAGAACTTTTCACTAAACTGACAACATATTTGACACTCCTAATCTAACTGACAAAGTCCTCAGAAGTACACTTGGTTCCTACAAAATGATCTTAGACACCTACTCCTAATCACAGACTACCACACAGGAAATTCCCATAGCACTACTTTTCACCAGTTATTTGATCTGGATTGAAATACAGGATTGGCATGTCAAAGACTAAACTCAACTACTTTCTCAAATCACAAGAATTTTCATAATGGATATTCCATTTATGTCATTTTCAAATTAAGACATTAGGCTTATTTTTAAGCTACAGGTTTGCTAAAAACTAATGTTCAGAAATTATTACAATTCTAATTAGCTCTCAGTCAATTCTTAAAACTAAAATTCTGAAAGACCATTTTCACCTATAATGTGTCTTGTTTTATATGAATCACCCACAAGATTACCAAATTATTGAAGTCTAATAAAACTTGCATTTTCAAGCATAACTTAAGATGTAAATCTTAGCAGGCTTCAGTGAACCATGTTCTTACCTTTTTATCTTTTTCTAAAATGGTCTGGTCTCTCTGCTGTAAGAGACGTTTAAGTGACATCACTTCTTCTTTCAGTTGACTTATAAGGACAAAATTGTCTGTTCCCCCACTATCTGCTGACTGATTTATAGAGCTACTAAAAAGAAAAAAGTAAAACACAGTTAAATGAAGTAGAAGGAAAATTAGCAGGTGTTCAAATTGCATAAATTAGACAATTCCACAAACATCCTTAAGGCTAATGCAAAAAAATATGTACCTGACAGAAATGGATGCAACTGGCAAATTACCTTACTAATGGCACACATTACATACACCTGCAGAAATATAATTCAGTATTAGCTTTTAGGGGGTCAATACTTCTAGTGTAAAGCAATAGGCAGCCAATTTGTACAGTAACATCAGCAAACTTTTGGCTAATGAACTAAAAACAAACTCACGCTCATAATACTTTAAATACATTTTCCAAGCAGGTCAATTTAAAACATAACAATTAGATTTTTAGATTTGTGTTTCACTGAAGAATAATTAAGATCAAGAGAATGTTCTATTCAGATTTGTTCTCCTTTTTTCAAAACCCAATGTATTCCCCAAATAGAACAACAGTTCAGTGCCACTTGCTCATTGCCAAAATTAAGTTAAAACTGTTAACTAATCATGGTTACTCTTCTAGATGACTCAAAAAAGTCAATGCAGAAGATACATGTTTCTATTCTTTTACCTAGTCATAACTGGCAATCAACTGTAACTGTTGAACTAACTTGAATTTTTGTAGCGCTAAAGGAATTCATTTTTACCTATCTCCATTAGATGGCTTAGATTCCAATTTGGGCTTTTTCTTTGGAGTTTCATTCTGAATTGCTGCAGAGGATTTATGGCTGAAACCAAACATTAATAAGAATAATTAGAGTAAAAAAGGCAGAGGCACCAAGTGATAAGTTATTCTTCCCCTAAAATATTACCAAATATCACTGATTTTTTAAAAGCCTAAGTAACAAAGTTAAAGGGATGGCACATTAAAAGAATATACATGTATCAAGATACTTCAGAAAATATGTTAACATATTTACCTCTGTTTCCACAGTCCCTGCTCTTGTTCTGGACTCAGATTGCTGATTCTGAAAAACATATAAATGACATCTAACAACATTTATTTAATACATATGTCTAACAAAATTCTTTCCAATGGACTCAAACTGTATATGTTTAGAATCTTTCATTCAGAGAATGAATATTCAATTAAGTTTTTGAACTAAGCTAACATGTACTAAATAAACCACATTCTATGGAGATAAGTTTGAATCAAATAAGTGCTAGGCAATTGCTACTAAGTTCTTTAACAAAGGTATGATGATAGAGATTCTCTCTTTTATCAGATCATTTTCCAAAAGCCAATTTAATATCATACTAAAAGTGGGGGTATATAAGCACAAAACCCACCATAATAAGGCTCTATTAATTATGAAGTATGACAATCTTCATACTTAGGCTGCCCTTACTATTTCAGACAGAAAATGTTCTATCTTTAAAGTTAAGGCCTTCCTAATAATCCTCCTTCAGAGTAATTCCAGTTGCTCAGAATAGTGTGTCAAGTTGAACCAGGAAATATCTTGTTTCTTTCCTAGTTTTCCTAAGAACCCTCTCCAAAGTCTCTTGATGTTTCTTGAGTCAGGATCTTGGAACAGATATGGTGAAAATACTGGGAATTTCATAGTAAGAACTGACTTTACTTTTACTTATAATTAAATGCTATGTTACTAATTATTTTCCATTATGCCATAACACTAATAATGACTTTATAATTTACTATGAACCCTACAAGTTTTCCTGCAGTTACATATCAGCCAATCCTGCATTCACCCCTAATTTATTGGTTCAACATGTACAGAGCACTTTCTACGTACCAGAACCACGTATTTATACAATAAAAGATGTTAAAAGACCTAGGCTGTGTGACCTTTTTGCCAGTTACTTAAAATTCCTGAGCTTTAGTTCCCTTATCTGTGAAATGGGTATAATTTATATCTTATAGGAATGTCAAACTTAAATTGAGTTTATATACATAAAAGCAATTCATACATTACCAGTGGCATACACAATAAATAAAAATACGTACATATAGTTGTGAGAATAAAATTTACTATTGTAGCTTTAGAAGTTTTCAAGCAAAAAAAAAAAAAAAACAACAATCAAATCATGTTCTTAAAAATCAGCCGTAAATAAATACCTAGTTGGGGAAAAATGCTATAATTCTATAAACCCGAGTTATTCTCTATTTGTGGCAATAAATGGCAACATGACTGAGGAATTCAGTTGCTCTCTCTTTCACAAATTTCATCATAACCATTAGTAAACCATATAATCATACATGAATTAACAGCACTATCCAGATCTCAAAGTGAGAACAATCACATTAGTAATAGCTTAACAAAAATACTTGGAATTCACATCTTTGCTTTCTTAGGTGGCCATTCCTGGATCCAGATTGACTTGCTTTTGCTCTCCTCTATCCCCACCCATCACTATATATCACAGTATGTATACTCCTCCTAACTGTTCTAACCTACTAAAATTAAATTAGAACCTCACAAACGAGTTGCCTACTCACTAAATGGTTTATATCCATAAAATACAAAACAGTATTTCTATTTCTTAAGCAATAAAAAGGAAAAAAAATTAAGGATCAATATCATCCTTATTCCTTTTACTTTTGACACCTGTTATTCTTTCTAAAGATGAAGTTACTGTCACAGAATTTGATCTTTATAAACATACTCTGTGTCCTATCACACACTAAGAAAAATTTGTAAAGGACAGGAGAAAAGGACACTTCAGTTGAGTTTAGGAGGTCTGTGATAGTTACTTTGTCAGTTTATCTTAAAAAGGCAAAAAAAAGAAAGATTTATGTTCCTCTGTTCCTTGGGATATTGACAGAAGCACCACAAGATTTCTTCACAAGAGCCAGATTAGAAGTCACTATGCACTCCACAACTATGGCATGCAGAAAGTACAACAGGGTTAAGGCAAGCGGAAAAATTGCTAAGTAAACATTAGTACCTCAATAAAACTTCGTAACATGTGCTTGCCTATAATTTAGAATCAAATCTTATTAGCACTACATTATATTCTAAAAATCTGTTCTTAAATATTATAGGCATCAATTTTCTATAAATGAAATTATGTTTTATCTACCTAAAATATTAAAGGCTCATAGAGAAATTTGGGAAAAAAACAAATCCTTCTGAAAACTGGTTATCATGTCCCTGTTTGTCCATTTTGTGTTTAATCTGTGCTTTATATATTCTTGATTTTTCCATGAAGACTAAAACCACAATTCAAAAACTTTATATCACACACATATTACCACTATGTAACTTTTTCCCCCCAAGGCACTTTAAAAATCAAGTAATTGTTTATATTTGAATAGAATTCCTGTCTATGTATTTTAAAATAATCAGCAAAGTACTGCTAGTTTAAAAGATTATTTTTCACATTTTTGGAAACTTCAAAATTTAGAATGCTTCTATCATGATCTACAAAAACACTGTACATACTCTAGTCACTGGTAAATATAACTGCATATGCCTATAATTTGTATTTCTAACTGTAAATATAACTTTTACAAGTAAAATCCTACCAGTTATTTAAACAAAAGAATATTGAGGCCTTTAATAACATAAAAACAATAAAGTATTAACTGTGTACTTGTATTTTTACTTCATATGACCATAATTTTATGTAATTCCCTAAATGTCCTATCTTTATTTTTGTGGTAAACAGATAAACACACTCCAGATATATAATTTTATACAGGCTTACCTCAAAGATACTTTGGGTTGGGTTCTAGACCGCAATAAAAATAATATTGCAATAAAGCAAGTCAAATACATTTCTGGTTTCCCAGTGCACCTAACTTATGTTTATACCATACTCTAGTTTATTAAGTGTGCAAAAGCATTATACCTAAAACAACTACATACCTTAAAAAAGTAATTAACAAATTATTGCTAAAAAATGCTCATGTCATCTGAGCTTTCAGCAAGTCATGAATCACTGATCACAGACCATAACAAATTTAATAAAGAAAAAGTTTGAAATATTGTGATAATTACCAAAATGCGATACAGAAATGTGAAGTGAGTGAATGCTGCTGGAAAATGGTGCCCAGAGGGGCGGCTGGGTGACTCAATCAGTTAAGTGGCTGCCTTCAGCTCAGGTCATGATCTCAGGGTCCTGGGATTGAGTCCTGCATCGGGCTCTCTGCTCAGCAGGGAGCCTGCTTCCCCCACTCTAAATTTGTGATCTCCCTCTTTCTGTCAAATAAGTATATAAATAATCTTAAAAAAAAAATGGTGCCCACAGACTTGCTCAACACAGGGTTACCACAACCCTTCAATTTGTTAACAAAAGCAGTATCTGTGAAGCACAATAAAGGAAAAAATGTGATAAGATAAGGTGCACCTGTATACTGAATAAAGTAGGGAAAAGGCCCCTCACACTGAAGCTTACCATGTACAACAGAAACCAGACTTGTACAAAAGTAGTATTTGCAAACAGTTAAACACCAATACATGGCATTAAAATGCCAAGAGGATTTTAGAAAACCTGATTTGGAAGTACTTACTTGTGATGGCTACTGCTGTGACGATGGTGATGGTGATGATGGTGGTGATGATGTTTTGAATGATGCTGGTCTTTCTCGGTAAGAGATGAAGAAGATGAGTTTGAATGTGAAGATCCCAGGCTCTTCCTTTGTTCTTTTGTCTTCTGTAAAACTCTCTTGTATGATAAAGTACAGAGCCAGCATAATAACTTTCCGTCAACCTTTTTAAAGAAAATATTTGTATTAGATTCAATGTACCTATAAACTCAGTTTAAGTGAAAAATAAACTATTCAACTTCTAACGTAGGTGCAGACTCACGTGTGCACTCTCACGCACACACACACAGATGATTACAAAATGGAAATAAAATAAGACTTTCATGAAACTTGGGAAAATGCTCATCTGGTATGTCGTAAAATTGGTGAGGATGATCTATGGACTTCCATTAGTTTTGAGGTTTTTTTTTTTTTTAAATTTCAAGAGAAAAGTTTATTTTCTTATTACTGGATATTAAACATAAATTGACATATTTCAAAGAACCTTACCTAAGCACTGGCCTGAATTCTTAAGTCACTGTGTAATTACTAAAATGACAAAGTAACTCCCACTTGTTAGTTTATAGAAACAAGGAGAGCTTGAATAACATATACATTTGATTCTCATTATTCGCAGGTTTCCCATTTGCAAATTCACCATCTACTTGCTAAAATTTATCTGTAATCCTTAAATCAACTTGCAGTGCTTTCATGATCATTCATAAACATGCACGCGGCAGCAGAATATTTCTGTAGATGGAGAGCAAACATTCCCTGCAGAGGTTTAACAAGGTGACACTCTGTGGTCTTCTTCTTTCAGCTCTTAACACCATAAACAAGTGTTCTTTTCATGGTCTATTTAGTGCCATGTTTTCTACATTTGTGCTTTCTATTGGTGATTCCACTACTTATAACAGTCCCCAAGTGGACTGCTGAAGTGATGTATAGTGTTCTTTAGCACAAGAAGGCTGTGATATACCTTATGTAGAAAATACATATCTTGGGTAAGTTCTGTCAGGCATATAGTGCTGTTTGCCATGACTTCAATGTAACTGAACAGCAATTTATATTACATAAGATGTCTCTGAAGAGAAACATGCATAAAACAAGATTAAGTATTGATCGAATGATTACCATGTTGTGACCCTAGCAAGAATGTAATCCTATAGTGCCCCTTTAGAAGCAATACTTCAATATTCACTAATTCAGTGTTCGCAGCAACTTTATAGAACCTATCTACCACGAATAATGAGGATCAACTGTACACATGTCAAGAGGGAGGAAAAGAGACTTCTTTCCAAAATTAAGACTAAACCCTAAAAAAATAAAGTTTCTTTCTTCTACTTGTTCACACAAGAACTGCTGGAGGGACAAGTCTTACAACTAGGGTACATATACTGCTGTTGAAGAACCTGGGGGAGCTTCTCAAAGAGACAGTCATCCTCCAACTCAACAGAACTGACAGACAACAGGAGGCCTACGTGAATGCCCACCAGCAGAGGAATGCCACAGGCACACACATACTTTTTAAGTCACTGTAGGCAGAGAAAACATACAATGGTTGAAAACATGAGCCCCAAGTCAAAAGGCACAAGACTAACTTTGAATTATACATGTTAATGTGCCATCAGGTATTTTTTCACACCAGCGACTTCAAATAACGAGAAAAAGGGTAAGTAGCTGAAAGGATTTAAAAGCAGTTAGTAATTCTCCTGAACAAAATGTTAGATAACCAAATAGTACGGAAGAGCTATCACAGAGTATTTTTTTAAATAATCTCAATTGATTAACATAAATCTAAGAATGAAGCAAACATGGAGAAAAGCACTGTTCCTGCACTTCCATCTAACCATTTTCAGAGACCCAAAGGATACATCATGTAGCAGTAGTGTAGTCATTAAAATAACTCCCAAACTGTGTGTTTCATTTAATTTCCTGAAGATATCATAATATAAATACCTTTCTTCTTCCTTCCTCCTTTCGATCAAAAGCACATTGTTGTTTGCACTGTTCACAGGTCTGAGGTGGTCCGTATTTTTTTTCTGAATTTGTACAACGCTGACACTTTGTACCAATAAATGCAGCAATTATGTTACAGTACTGACAAGGCTTAGGCTGAAAAGCAGATACACATTTTAACTGAGACATTTAAAAATTAATTAAAAATTTGCTGAATAAAACATATACCTGTATACAGACATATTTCTAGGACTAATTAAGGAAAGAGATAAAAAAAATTTCTGTTATGTTACCCTGTCACATTTAATGACATTCTTCATGTTCCTATTCATTTACTAACATTTATTTCTAGAGTCATGCAACTTTTTGTTAATTCTCTTATATAAATAACATCATGAGAAATTTATTTATGATTGAATAGTATGTTTTTTAAAAACTATAGGTGAAAAAGATCTCAAAGAATGAAAATAAAGGTAAACACTGATAGAAAAGTTTCATGCATCCAGTATTTAGGAGCATGAACTAATTTAATAGCCTAATTACTCTTATTACTGTTTCATTTATTAAAAAAACATTTAACAGCTTTTTTATCATATACAGGTATCGATGATGAAATGAATATACATTATCCATGAGCTTTCACCTTAAGAATTGGCACAAGCATATTCAACCTAAACTATAACAAACATACCTTGATTTTCTTTGATACTCAAAAGATGACTCAGGATTTTACAGAACCTTAAGGCCAGCACTTTGACCAATCATGACAGTACTATACCAATAATGACTGTCCTATACATGTGAGAAAAAAATTATACTAGCATAATGTCCTGACTTTTATGAATAAGTACCTGAGCTGTGCTATTACATAAAAACTGTTAGAGGTTCTGAAGGGTGGGGGGGGGGGGGATTGTGATTATGCAAATTTTATAGATAAAGAGGTTCTCCATAATCAGGAGTTTGTTATATTTAAGTCTTTCAAGAATAAAATCATACACTTCACACTAAAATTCAATATATACAAAACATGCACATAGTAGGACTGTTTTTAAATGTTGTCATCCTCTGACTGGATTGTCATCCAATCAGGTTGTCTACAGACAATTTCTTTCATGAAATATTTTAAAATCTTGAATATTTAAGGACATAACCATATATATTTTTTACAAAGTCCATTTTGTGAAAAACACTGACTAGTAACAATAACATGAAATAAAAATGTAAAACATACTTACCGTGCCAAATTGCTTCACATTTTGAGCACACTTCTTACAAATTGTATTAGTTTTGCTGAAAAGGAGATTGAATATAGATGATCAAATTTACATAGCTTTCTGAGGTAATTAGCACACTGTCGAACTAAAGCAAATACAGTTTATATTTGACATTTGCTTTAGTAGTTCTTAAAACTTCCTCTAATACAGACCAAGGATCTTCTTAGGGATGTGCATTATACACATTGTCTCCTCTTTCATTAACTTTAGATAAATGATAAATGTTTTTACACATTTTTATTGTGTATCTTTTAGTAAAGGAAACAAAAACCAAAGGGGAAAAAATCCTAATGTTTCCTATCTAGTTCCAAAATCTTCACATTTGCCATTGTTTATGCACAGCCTTATAAATCAGTGCCTACCTAACCTTTCTCTGGGCCTTCCCCACTATTATGATGCCAGTTATCTACTTATGAAGAAATGATTTGTTCTTCTCCTTAGGCTAATAAGTGCTCTGATCCTTTAACAGGAATCACCCTGTTAAAAAGTATGTGCTGTTCTTCCACTGATAACAAGTTACTAGATTTCACCTTGGAAGATACTTGGTAACAATACAGACCTTTCTTCAGGTCCATGTCAGCACTAATGTTTTGTCATTTTTTACAGCTTAACAGTAACTTTGTCTGCATTTTTAGTCCACAAGACTAAACTAGTCTAATTGTAAAACACCCACTAATTTTGTGTCAACATAGTCTCTCCCAGCACATATAAAAGGTTTACAACTTAAAATTTAAGAGAATAAACCATATTTAAGAATATTTCACCACAAATATGGCATGACAACCCCCCAGTATTTCTTACAGACAACTGTGTCTTTAACAATTAAAAACTGTTTAGTATACAAACCTCTCTTGTTGAAATTCTGATCTGCAGTAAGTACATTTTACAATAGGATGCGCAATCCGACATTCCTGTAATAAGACAATATATTAGTATCTATCTCAAAGTCCCCAATTTCACTTTTCTGGTAGAAAACTATTACACAACCTAGTCAAATTCCTAAAACATCAATAATATCTGTCCCCCAACGTACACAATTAAGTAATTTATCATATAAGTGGCCAATTACAGCATATTTCCTTAGGGAAGGCATAGGTGTCTTTGTCTTTACTTGATGTGGGGGGTATGCTACAAAATAAGAAAGCTGTCAGGGCCGATTTCAAGGGTTGGTTAAATGCGAAACTACTTAATATTTTGCACCGTTGTTCACAGACAGCATCCCGGCTTTAATGGGATGGGAGGAGCTCCAAATCATAGAGCATTCTGTCCCCAAACCAGTCGCTTCGCTTTCCTGGACAGGGAAGAAGGATGCCATCAGCTTTGCGGCTTCAGGTTCCTAGCAAGAAAGTGCAAAAACCGTCCCCTGCCTCCCGGTGGAAGGAGAGGACAGTCCAGGCAGAAAACCGAGATGAAAACATCTCCACCCCAGGGTTTCTGCGGCATAGACAGGTGGCTGCCGCCTCACTCAGCCCCACCCCTGAGACCCCTGAATGTTGGTGGGGCCCAGCCCCCCATCCTGGGCCGCCTGGAAGAGGGCAGAATCTTGTCTTCTCTCAGGGGCCCCTCCCATCTGATGCCCACGTCCTCGATAAAGGGGTCCCGAGTGAGGAGGCAAGAAAGAGCTCCAAGCGCCCAAGGGGCGGGCGAAGAGAGCCGGGCTGCAGTGCAGCGGACACCCAGCTTCCCTCGAGCTCCGGCCGAGGAAACCCCGCCCGCCCGCCGCCCAGCGCCCACGGACCTTGCAAAGCTGCTGGCCCTGGGAGAGCTCCTCGAAGGGATAGCGCTGGGTACACTTGGTGCAGGCGTACAGGGCCGACGCCGCCATCCTGCTCCTCAGTCTCCTCCTCCACCGCCGCCCGCTCCGAGGCGGGGCCCTACGGGGAACTCGGGCGCCGCCGCCGCCGCCGCCGCCCGGGCCGCGGGCTCCTCCTCCTCCCCCTCCCCTGCCTCGCGCCCACCAGAGCCTTTCCGCTAAGGCCCAAGGCCCTGCGGTCTGCACCGTCTCCCTCCGCCTCCACTTCCGCCCCCAGCCCTCTCAGTGACGCCGTCCCAGCCGCTCCCGCTTAGGCCCCTGTAGCGGCGGAGGGAGACGAAGAGGATAGCTCGATGCGGTTTAGCTGCGCGGCAGTGGATCCGCTTCCTTCTCGGCCTCGCTTCCCCATCTCTGATTGGCTGGGATGGCTACTGCGTCACTCGGTCGCTCCTCCCAACCCCTAACCCCGACTACGCTGGGAGCTCCCACAAAGGGAGGAAGTTGCTGGCCAATGAAGGACCGACGCTCTCTGCGCGCGAAATCCGCTTCAAACTCGCCCCGCCCAGAGGCGCCTGTAGCGCCTGTATGTAGCAGCCAGTCTTAGGTTTCAGTGAGAACGCCCCAATCCAATTGGGCAAGTGTTCGTGAAGGTCTACTCTCTGCCTCCACTCTTTTTTCCCCCTTGACTGCTATTGGACCAAATCACTAAGGTCCCTCCTAATTCTATTTGTTATTGGTCAAAAGCTAAGTACTTGACCTAGAGAGGCGTCTCCGACTCGAGCTCACGCTCTCTCCGGCGTCTAGTCCAAGGGAACGGATGGAGTGTTTGAACTTCGCACTCGCTTTTATTCTGTTTCAGTCTTTCTATTCAATTGCCACTGGAGACAACACAACCCGTGGCCCATGTTTCCTCCTCGATGTGGTCCGACCTTTTGTAGAGTCCCCTCAGAGCCGTGGGGTAGCCTGCAGCGTTAGCTTCGCCCGCGGTTTCAGCGGTGCGCTACCTTGTGACGTCAGCGAGGGAAGAGGCGGAATCTCTCCTACTACCGGAAGACGTCCGCTTTTGTGATTGGCTACTCAAGACGTCCGTTAGGACGTGTTGCCTTTTCCGTGTGTACTCTGAACGTGGGCGTCCCTGTGGGGGGTGTGTGCAGGGGTTTCTAGACCGGGCACCAACACCCCAACCCCTTCCATCAGGGGTTCGGCTTAGGGTCGCCCCTGGTGGGCGGCTCTCGAATCTTGAGGAAAAGCTCGAGAACCCGGACCCCCCGAGGGCTGCGGAGGTCCTCTCGGTAAGCAGGAAGATGGCGGCAGCATCAGTCTCTGCGACCTCTGGTTCTCAGATCTCGGTAAGAAGCGGCTGACGTTCGAATAGGCTCGGTCCTGGCGCCTCTTTGCTTTTCCTCACCCTTCAAAGCGCTCTGGGCTCAGAGTCTCACCCCATCCTGGGGAATGGCCGGGAATGCGTGGTCGCTGCTTGCTCCCCAGACGCTTCGTGCTCCCCTGTCGAGGCTGCACCCTTACCTCAAAACAGGCCTGGCCCGCCTCCATCCCCTGTTCATTCACTTGCCGGCCTAGACGCGCAGGTTACCGAACTTTGCCGGGATTCGCTAGGGTGTCTACCCACACCCTGACCTTGCGAAAACATTGCAGCTTTGGTCACGTGGGTGTAACGGCCCCTCTTGGAAACTTGCCGAGACCAGGTGGGCTCGGGAGTTGGCTTAATTGGTAGCTGTTGAATAGTCCTCAGTCTGAAGCGCTTACTAGTTGCTACTTGTGCTGATTCCATTGCGTGCAGTGCCTCCCCTCGCGTATTCCCAGGGACTTGTTCTTGCCTGTACCCGTAGCGCGCGCTTTCCACCTTCGGTATTACTTTGCAACGTGTACATGCCATTCTAGAGGCGACAGGGGCAGTTGAACCTGAATTGTTTTAGCCTCTCCTAGGGCCACCAGCCAGTTCAGTCACTATTATTTGTCGAATTGGAATGTTAGTGCTTAGTATTTGGGAATCCGCCACTTTGGGAATAGGCAGAAAATGGGAGGAGTCTCAAGTTAGAGCCATCATAGCCTTTTTTTTTTTTTTTAGCTAAAGCGGAATGTCTGCAGACTTTGAGGCTCTAAGATGACACAGGTGAATAAGATAGAATTCCTGCGCTGAAGAAGTAGACAGTGAGGAGAAACTGCATATAATCAGGCTGTTACACAGTTCAAATTGATAAATGTTGCTGGCCTAGAATAACCTAGACATGAGTGGCTAGCAGTTCTTGGTAGGCTAGAAACAGTTTCCCGGTAGGGAAGATGGAGCTAGCTAGCTGAGCTGTGTGGGGAAGGAGTTGTAAATGCTTGTCACAAGAACTGAAAAGAAGAAAAAGGCACCAATGGTATTTCTAAGTATATGCCAAGACAATAGGAGCTTTCAGGAAACTAGGAATGAGCAGAGGTCGTGTGGTGGTAGAGTTGGGTTAGATAAATTGTGGAAGTAGGTAAAAACGTGAAAAAAGAGCGATAGGGAAGAAAACAGGGAACTATCAGGGTAAAGTTATGTCGTAGACACTAAGGGGGAGAAGTTTAGGGAGCATTAAGAACAGAGTTACCTCTGGAAGACGGTTTTCCTCTGAAACCAAAAGTTTCAGCTTTTGGTGACTTAAGGTTTATGATAATGAGGCCAGAAATAACTCAGAGTTTCTGCAGAATGGGAGTAGAGTTTGCAGAGCAGTCATGGAAGATGGAGGAGAAGGAATGAATGAAGCACATAGAGTTTATTCCGGAATTAGGTCAGTGAAAGAGAATATAAAAAGAGGAACTATTGGGCGTCTGGGTGGCTCAGTGGGTTAAAGCCTCTGCCTTTGGCTCAGGTGATGATCCCAGGGTCCTGGGATCCAGCCCTGAGTCGGGCTCTCTGCTCAGCAGGGAGCCTGCTTCCCTTCCTCTCTCTCTCTCTCTGCCTGCGTCTCTGCCTACTTGTGATCTCTGTCAAATAAATAAATAAAATCTTTAAAAAAAAAAAAAAAGAGGAACTATTAGGAGGAAGTGTCCCTAAGTAGATGGTTGAGATTATATAGGAGTTGCGATTAATTAAATTTAATGGGAGAAGAATGCTTTTCACTGCTTTCAAAACTTGGAGACTGAGCAAGAAGTACTCCTACAAAATGTTAATTGAGCTATACTCTGCAAGCCCACCTAGCTGAGCACTGGTACTGGGGTGTGCTGTCAACCCTTATTCCTTAAGGTAGCCAGATCATAAATTTCCTGGAGTGTTTAATAGGAAAGCATATATATTTGCATATACTAAGCTCAGCTTTAATTGGATTCTAAATATCAAGAATACACTTTTCAAATATCTAGGATCTTTGGGAAATCAAAAGTGTAACGATCTTAATTTGACTTCTGCATCAAACTTAATTTGGAAGTCAGTTTCAAAACAAAAATGACAAAAATTTACATTATTAGTATATTAGAAATGACCCTCCTCAGACAGTTTAACTGTCCTGTCAGAAATAAGGCTGACATTTCCAACAAAATTTAAAACATTCAGCTTAGCAAATAGTCAATCATAAAATAACACAGACACACAGACACACACACACACACACACACACACACAACTCTTTGAAAACTACAGCATAACTTCAGAGCCTACTCATATTCAGATTTTAGGATTGTATTAAGTATTCATATAAAAAAATCAATTACTATTTATTCAACACTCATAAACCCAGCTTGGAGCATGCTATAGTAAATAGAGATGCTTTTACTAGGTAAGGATTTTTAACAGGTACATTCACAAATAGCATTCTTGAGAAAGCAGCTACTCTGTAAATCTCAAATGTGAATAAAATGGAAGCAGGTGATGCATTCAGGTTTTTTTGTTTTGTTTTGTTTCGCTTTTTAAGTATTTTTTGCAACAGCAGGTAACGTGTAAAATGATTGCTACATATCTTTTCAGTAGTGGCTGCCTCAGGAAAGCAGCTATAACCGGGCACAGTGACATTAAGTAGAAGTATAGGCAGCATAGTATTGAAATAGAAGAGTATTTTTCCTGTCAGTCCTTCTTTATTTTCCCAGTATCCATAGTCAGAACTCTTATGTCACTTTGGACTTAATAAGCTAATCTAACTGGTCTCTTTGGCTTTTTAACCAGGCCCTGTAATTAACATGCTCCATATTTTTTCTCTCAAGTTTTATGAATATATCATAGATTTTTAGTATTAAATATGTAAAAGATTTATCTTTGAGAATAATAAAATGAATTCCTTTACGCTTCTTCATGCATCTTCCTGCTTTTCTCTCACATACATACCACCAGCTTATGTTCCGAGATTATAAAATATATAGTATTATATGGCAGTCGTGGTGTTAAGTGCTTTTCATATATTAACTAATTAATATTTCCATTTGTGAATGAGCCAAATGAGGTACAGAGGTTAAGTCAAGTTTACACAACTAGTAAATGGCAGAGCCAGTTTTGTTACTCACTAGTTTGCCAGCCATTCAAAAATAGTTCTCTTGTGATTATCCTTAGATGTTCTACAAGTGCAAAATTTTCTCTAAAGCAGCAGTTTTCAAAGTATGGTCTGAAGACCTTTGGGGATCCCTGAGGCCCTCTCAAAAGGGTCTACAACTATCTTCTTTACCCAGCCACTTTATGGGAGACCAGATTTTCTTGTGTGTCAGCCAAAATAGCATATTCAGTAGAGTGAATGAAGAAGCAAAAATACGAATCCAGCAGCCTTCTTTTATATTATGAATTAAAGAGATCTGTAAAAATGTGTAAAAAAAAAAAATCATTCTTCGTTAAATATTTTGGATCACTGTTAGTTTACATTCAAGAATTATATTTATGGTAACATCATGGGTGTATTATGTTTAAGTTAGTAAGTATGTTAACATCTAGGTATAACCCACATGAATAAAAAGCTCTTTGGGATCTTCAGTAATTTTTAAGAGTGTAAAGGAGCCCCCAAACCCAAAATGTTTGAGAGGGCAACAGTGGTTTAAACTGCCATGTGGGCTGTGGATTCCAACTCAGTGGTGGGTTATTGATTACTTTCTTGTATTCATTGATGATCATACGGATTTTCACATTTAAGTGAAATGGATATCCTAATGTTCACTCATTCTTAAACATTCCTGGAATGACCCCATTTTGATCATACTATATTCTTTTTCCTATGTAGTTGAGTATGATTTGCTAAATTGTATTTAAGTTTTTATGTACTTGATTTCTTCCAGCACATTTCTTCCTGCACATTCCCATTTGAAAAGAGAAGGCAACTAATACGCATTTCTTATCATCTTTCATACTTAATGCAGTGCCGTACACAGAGATGTTCCATAAATACGTGAATCATAAATGTTCCTAAGTAGGAGCTGAAGTTACCAGGGAGGAAAGTGGTCAGGTTAAACATTTTGCCTTTAATCCTGAAAGTTTCTCTTACAATCCTATCATTTTAGTTGGTAAAAATATTTATTGAATGCTTGGGGTCTTGGGATACTGATTAGGAGTAAGACTCAGGCTCCTTAGTAGCTATGTGTGGTTTAACTTTTCTTAACCTGTTTTTTTCACCTGCAGTGGGGACAATAATACTTGCTACCTTCAGGGGTTCTTGTAATAACTATAGGAGAATATGAATGTGCTTGGAAGAAATATGTGACAAATCTAAGATTCTATGTTCAGTGTCCTAAAAAATCCCAAATATATTTTTCTGAACTCTAAAGTGAAGATACCTTCTTACTTATCAGGGTTGTTATGAGGATCAACTAAGATAATGGAAATGTAAATTTGAAAGTACCATGAAAATCTGAGGTTTGTGTTGTTTTTATTTTGCATATGTAGGTATATATTACATGTATATGGGGGGAGCCTAATTCAACTTGAAAGATCCTTTGCCTTTCAGTAGTTCTCAGGTATCCATGATGCAATGGCATGTGGCACTGAAAGCAAGAAGAATTCACTTGAATCATCTATCATCTCAGATGGCTGCTATCTTTAGAAAGGTCTATTGGCAGGGTTAGTTCTTCGTAGGCAGCTGTGGACTTAAATGGTAAACAATTTCATACATTAACATAAAACTTTAAATGATGAGTACTTCACTCTGCCTAAACTGTTTGTACAAACAGTATGGTTTATGCTGAACACCTGCTTTCTTTCTGGGAGTTAGGAATGTAACAGCCCCCAGTTAAAACCTTGGCCACTGAGTCTGAGGAGCGTTGGTAAAAAAAACACTTCACGAAAGTTGTCACTATTAGTTGCTGGAGGAATTAAGCACATCCTGTAAGCAGCTAGAGAAGAATTTTGAAAGCTTGAGCCTGGTACTTACAGACTTCACCCCCATTGGTCTTTTGCTTTTGCTGATTTTGCTTATGTATCTTTTTGCTATATTAAATCCCAGTGATGAGTATAACTGTATGCTGAGTCCTTTCAGTCCATCTAGCAAATCACTGAACCTTGCCTGGTCCTGGGAACTGCTGACAATCATGGTGACAGTAGTTAGAACCTTCCCGAAATTCAGGTTCCCAGATACCAGCCAAGAACCACCTCATAAGCAGACATCTTTAAGTACAGCAGTCTCATGTCTGCTATGTTAATCCTTTCTGCACAGTCTTTCTGTGACATTTGTGCTCTCTGTTGTTTGGCATAAAGGAAACTATATTTTGTAATTTATATTTTATAAATATATGTAATTTTATAATTTATATATTTGAATAGAATAATTCAGTTTTATGGACAGTGAAGTTTTCCTGTTTTGCAGAGGAATTATATAATGAATTCATTCAACAGATTTATTAAATACCTTTATTGGATGTTTTTATTGGAACTTAAACTTTATTCCCACTTAAACAGTGGGAATGACTGTTTTTCCAACATCAGTTCTCCTGTGTGGACTGGGTGTTCTACAGTCAATTCAGTTCTGCTGCTAACTAGCTGGAGATAGTGCAGGCCCCATAGGTTAAGGGACTAGCTCCCACATGACTGCCCCTACTTCAGTCCCAGGTGTGCTGAAGGTAGGTTTTTGCCTAGTCAACTACAAATGAAGGAGTTCCCATGACCTCTTTTCCTCACATTTATTAATTTGCTAGAATGACTCATAGAACTCAGGAAAGTGAGTTATGATTATAGTTAGGTTTTTTTTGTTTTGTTTTTTAGAGGATACAACTCAGAAACAGCCAAGTGGAAGAGACACATAGGGCAAGATATAAAGGGGCTTCCATGACCACTCTGGATGCTTTTGGGACCTCATTGTTCAGGAGTTTTTATTAGTATATAAATTATATACTTAAAATTTAGTCAGTCATTGGCCATTAGTAATTGAACTCAGTCTTCAGCCCCTCCCTTCTTCTGAGGTCAGGGTGTGGGGCTGAAATTTCTAATGCTAATCACTTGGTTGGGTTTCTGGCTACTAGCTCTCATCCTGAAGCTATCTAGGGGGTCCCACTCTTGGTATAATAAACAAAGACAGCTACCACTTAAGAAACTCCCAGAATTTTTGAATCTCTGTGTTAGGAACCAAAGACAAAAACTTTTTTTTTTTTTTTTTAAATTCCACAGGGCACAGAGATACTAAATATATCAAGTAGGGATAAGCATTTTTAAAAAAGAATAAAGGCAACAGACAGTGACAGAATGGTGCTACTTTAGGTACAGTAGTCAGGGAAAGCCTTATTGACAAGACTTTTGATGACTGAGTGGCATGAGAAAGAGAGCTTTCCAGGCAGGTAAACTTAGAAAACAGTGTACTGTGCATTTTAGAAATCCAAAAGTAGGTCAGTATAGCTGGGAAATAATGAGAGAACAGAGGGGTGTGGAGAAGAGTGGGAGGGAATGAAGTCAGAGTTAGCCTGAGGTCAGATATGTGCATGGGGCCATAAAAGCCATGGTAAGGAGGCACCTGGGTGGGTCAGTCAGTTGAGCTTCTGACTCTCCATTTCACCTCAGGTCATGATCTCGGTAGTGAGCTGGAGCTCCATGTCACCCCATGTCAGGCTGTCACAGAGTCGGCTGGACTGGAGGTTCTCCCTCTGCCCCTCCCCCTGCTCATGTGCCTGCACGTGCACTCTTAACACTCATTCACTCACTCTCAAATAAGCAAACCATGGTGAGAATTTTGGATTTTATTCTGTGATGGAAAGCTATTGAGGGTTTTGATTAGGGGTATTACTCTAATACACCTTTTTTTTTTTTTTTTTTAAACAATCATAACAATTACTACTTGGAAACAGGCTAAGGGCTGTGGACAAGAGTGATTAGGAAGCTATTAATGCAGTCCAGACAACAGATCACAGTGGTGTCAACCAGGGCATTAGTAGTGGAATTAGTGAGAAACTGGAGAGTTTCTGGACATATTTTGAAGACAGAGACCCAACAAGATATAGTGAAAAATTGGATGTGGAGTGTATGAGAAATGACTTCATCCAAGGGTTTTGACCTGAGCAGCTAGCTGAGTGCATAGTGGTGTCAATTGTTGTGATATGCTGGGAGAGGAACAGGTTTTGGGAGTTAGTTCAAGAATTTGTTATAGGCATGTAAAATTTGAGGTGTCCATCCAAATGGAAATAATGAGTAGGAAGGTTAATGTGAATATAACATTTGAGAACCAGAGAGCTCTGGATTCCATATTTAAACTTGAAAGTCTCAGCAAGTAAAGGCTTTCAGAGCCCTACAAGTTGATGAGGTCAAAGAAATTCATGTAGAAGAAAACCAGAAGTAGAAGGACTAAGCTTTGGGGCACTTCAGCATTTAGAAAGAGAAAGAAGAGAGCCGAGGAGATTCTTAGGAAGAGGCCTGTGATGATAGGAAAACCAGAGTGTGGTCCATCTTCTAAAGAAAGTGTTGGGATGAATTGATCTGTGTCACATGCTTTTGGGAGGTCTTCAAAGTCAGCAATGTAAAGTCCCTGGTGAGCTTGCTGAGCTGTTTCTGTGAACTGGTGAAGACTCAAGTCTGATTGGAGTGGGTAAGAGGTGAGGTTATTAAGAGACTGCAGCAATTACAAACAATTATTTTAAGGGCCTTTGTTGTAAGCACAGAGAAATGGGGCAGGAGCTGGAGGAGAGTCCTAAAGTTCAGGAAAACCTTTGTTTATTTTGTCCTTAATGACAGTGTGGGAGATCTGGTAGAGAGAAATAGCGTCAGGAGGGAAAGGAGTTTTATAGGAACTAAGGCTTTGAACAGTTAGGAGGAGATAGGTCCGTTAAACAAACCCCATTCCTTGTTTCAGCGTAGGGAAGGTGAAACATATGAACAGATGTAGGTAAGCTGGTGGTTCTCTTTTGAGAACTAGATACTTGTTCAGTTAACCATCTCTGATTCTATAGGGGATGAGATTGGCTTGAGAGTGGGGTAGGCAAGTCTACTGTTTTGAACCTCCTTTTCCTCTCTTATACAACAAGGAGAGTATACTAGATTGTTTCTGTGGTTCTTCTCAACCCTGAAGTTTATAACTTACCCCAATTGTTTCTCTTGCTTAGAAAGACCTGGCTATTAAGAACACATACTGTTTTTTTCTTGCTATATTATTCTTCTTAGGTGTTTGCCTAACACTTTTCCATCTTAACCATTTTTAAGTGTATGGTTCAGTAATGTTAAGTATAATAATACTGTGGTGAAACATCTTTAGACTTTTCATCTTACAGAACTCTGTCCATTTAACAGCTCTCCTTTGCAATCTCCCCCGTCCTGGTAACTAATATTCTACTTTCAGTTTCTATGAATTTGACTACTTTAGACACTTTATATAAGTAGAATCGTAAAGTATTTCTTTTTTTTGACTAGCTTATTTCACCGAGCATAATTTCCTCAAGGTTTATCCATTATGTCACATGTAATGTGATTTCCCTCCTTAAGGCTGAATAATGCTATATGTATATATAATATTTTATCCTCTACTGTTTTTATTATATACATTTGTGTATATATGTTAAGAGTTGCCAGTTTTGTATTTCTTGGTTTAAGTTTATTTCAAAATAGTTCTTGTAAATAATTTTTACAGGCCATTTTATTTTCTATTTCGCTTTTGATTTATGTATTTCTCTTGTGATTTAAACTGCTGGTAGCAAATGACGACACTGACTCAACACATTCAAAATAACAATGACTTTCATTGCTTAAACCCAGAAATTCAAATTGAGATGGCTGACTTGGAAAACTGAATACATTTAGAATAGCTTTTTTATAAAAAATCTCATTATATGCTTAGATTTTTACATAGAGTTTCATAATTTGTCTGCTGACTCAACCTAAGCAATATTTTGGTGATACATATGTGACAAATGTTGTTGAAAGATAAATCTCTCCCCCTGCCCAGTTTTATTGAGAAATAATTGACATATATCACCATCCATATTTAAGGCATACAGCATGATGGTTTGATTTACATATATTGTGAATCATTTACCAAAATAGGTTTAGCTAACATTCATCTTCTCATATGAAAACAAAGAAAAAAACTTTTTTCCTTATGATGAAAACTTGTAGGATATCCTGCCTTCACAACTCCCCTATATATTATACAGTAGTGTTGGCTGTAGTTGTCATGTTGTACATTACATCCCTACTAATTATTTATTTTATAACTGGAAGTTTGTACCTTTTGACCATCTTCCTCCAGCTCCCCTTTTCCCCCATTTTTCAGCTCTGGTAACCACAAGTCTGTTCTTTTTCCATAGAGTATGGTTTTTTGTTTTAGATTCCACATAGGAGTGAGTTCATAACGGTGATTTCTTTTTTTTTATGGCTGAATAATACTCCATGGTATATGTCACAACTTCTTTATTCATTCCTCCATCAACAGACATGCATTGCTTCCATGTCTTGCCTCTTATAAGTAATGCTACTATGATCTGAACATGGAGATGCTGATAATTCTTCAAGTTAGTGTTTTCGTTTCTTTTGGATATATACCCATTGCTGGATTATGTCATAGTTCTATTTATAATTTTTTGAGGATCCTCCATACTGTTTTCTGCAGTGGCCATATCAATTTACAATTCTGCAAACAGTGCACAAAGGGTTCCCTTTTCTCTGTATCTACGACAGCTTTTTGTAATCTCTTGTCTTTTGATGATGGTTAGTCTTAACTGGTGTGAGATGATCTCTCATTGTGGTTTTAAAGCAAGTTTTTTAAATTTATGTATTTAACAGAGAGAGAGAGAGAGTGCCCACAAGCAGGGGGAACAGTGGGTAGAGAGGGAAAAGCAGGCTCCCCGCTGAGTCAAGAGCCCAATGTGGGGCAGGATCCCAGGATTCTGAGATCATGACCTGAGCCAGAAAGCAGGCATTTAACCAGCTGAGCCACCCAGGCGCCCCTCTCATTGTGGTTTTAATTTGAATTTTCCTAATGACTGATGAATGTTGAGCATTTTTTCAGTATACCTGTTGGCTTTGGAAAAATGTTTCAAAAAGGATAAATTTTGAACTGGTAGTTTTTATAAGAGCTAGCAGGCAGTGAATTTAATGAAGATGGTTTCTTTTTTATTTATTTATTTATTTTTGTTTGGGTTTTTTGAAGGTAAATTATTTATGCATAGTCCTGTTAGTATCTGTGCAGTATTCAGTAATTCTAATAAAAATTGTATTGAAAATCTTAGGTAAATTTGCAGGCATTTTATGTTCATACATATATATTGATAAGGAATGCTTCGTGGCCAGTTACTTTGAATGGTAGCTATTAAATGATAGGATTCTAGTAGGTTGTATGAAAATCTAAGGTTCTGGGGCGCCTGGGTGCCTCAGTGGGTTAAGCCTCTGCCTACGGCTTCAGGTCATGATCTCAGGGTCCTGGGATCGAGCCCTGCTTCCGCCTCTCTGCTCCTCAGGGAGCCTGCTCCCCCCCGCCTACTTGTGATCTCTGTCAAATAAATAAATAAAATCTTAAAAAAAAAATCTAAGGTTCTCTGGGAAGAATCATATTTGAAAGTAAGCTAAGTGATAACTCATGGTGCTTTGTAAGAGCTTTGGCAGTATAATATATTTCTAAGAATTGAAGACTCACCCTGTTTTCTAGCCACCTCCAAAAACCTGAGTCAGCTTGCCAAAAATTTGAAAAATGTCAACTCAGTCCTGTTGCATGTGAACACACGTTTTACTGTTGATTTAACATTAGTTACTTGAGTACCACTTTCAGACTTACCTCTGTCTTTTCCAAGTCTTTACTCTCCTTTAGTTTTCATAGCCATAGTTTATGTTTTGTATTTGCTTTCTTAAATCAGTTGGAAAATGATATGGTTTTACATGGAAACAGTCTTTGATTTTTAGTAAGATTTAGATACTGTGTGGTTTTCTTGATTGCCTTCGTTTATTCCAGGAGGTTGTTTACCATTATTGTTCTTTATGTACACTAAAGTACAGTATACTATTGTACTGTCCCTTTCTACTTTTCTGGACACAGATTACTCTGTGCTGTCTAGTGTAGTTCTCCAAAGGTAAGAATTGAGAACTGATTTTGCTGTGGTTATTTGGATAAGGAAAATAAATGAGAATTTTGAGCAGCGAGCGGTTGTATCTTCCACTTTAGCTTTCAGTTTCTCCATTACTTTTCCCACTTTAGATCTCTCTACCAATAGGAAATCATCTACAACTAACAATATACCACAGTTAGCATCCCCTGAAACTGAAATCATGTGGAACATAATCCCTAATTGAACAGAATCTCATTCATAACAGTGTTTGTTTAGAATTAAAATTTATATTTGGAGGGTGCCTGGGTGGCTTAGTTGGTTGGGCAACTGCCTTCGGCTCAGGTCATGATCCCAGAGTTCCGGGATCAAGTTCCATATTAGGCTCCCAGCTCCATGGGGAGTCTGCTTTTCCCTCTGACCTTTCCCCCCCCTCATGCTCTCTCTCAAATAAATAAAGCAAATCTTAAAAAAAAAAAAAATTATACTTGGGTATTTGGTATTTTTAATTGCTCCCCCCTCCACCTCTTTTTCCTAAATATAAATTTTTTGGAGCAAGAACTATGCCTTTCTTTCTGTATACCACAGAGTCTTGGACATTTAATAAATAATCAAGAATTACTTACTTGATTGGAGAGAGATTAATTCAGTCATTTTGTAGCAGTTTCAGATACTGTAAAAAGATAATATTTACTTTTCTGAATGTATATTTTACAGTACATATTTTTAAGTAAAACATATTACATAATTATTATGAGTATCATATTCAAGTGTTTCTGTGCAGCATTTCTTTTCAGGTTTGAACATTATTTCCTTTTTACAGTGTCTGTCATATGGCTATATATAGGCACATAAGAAACACTGAAAAGTTTTATGATTTTAAAATAATGGTTGAATTCTGTTGTGTTTGGTCAGTAAGCTCTCTTTTTTCTGTTGTCTCCATCAATGGAACATGAGTTGTACAGTTCTCAGGAACAAATTGTCTGTGTGTGTGTGCGCGCGCGTGCACACCTGTGTGTGTGTGTGTGTGTGTGTGTGTGTATTTATATCCTATTTGCCGTGTAAAATTTTGAAAGGTGATTTCTATATTTTTATTTTTCAGAACATCGTAGTTGAACCCTCAAGGTCTGATGGAAGTATGGTTCGCCATTCCTCATCTCCATATGTAGTATATCCACCTGATAAGCCTTTCCTTAATAGTGATCTACGACGCTCCCCAAATAAGCCTACATTTGCCTATCCGGAAAGTAATAGCAGAGGTAATAGAGCCTGATGAAATAGATGTTTTTTTTTGTTTGTTCATCCACTGCTTTAAAACTCTTATGTCTTCTAGGTATTTTAAAATTAGAGGAGTGGCACATGGGTGGCTCAATCAGTTAAGCATCCAAATCCTGATTTCGGCTCAGGTCATGATCTCCGAACCACCCCACCAACACACACATCTATGCTCCATTTCTCTCAAAAAAAAAAAAAAAAAGAAGAGTATCTATTTTCCCTTTTCCTATTTTTAACCTCATCAAAATACAGTGCTTTTCTTTTGTTCACTGATTGTAAACAGTATTGTCCACCAAATCATCAAGGCTAAATACCTTGAGAAATCTAGGACTGTTCTGTCATATGCAGTATGAGTCAGGAACCAAAAATCAGTATTTATGCCTCTGAAATATCCCAAATATGTATTGGTTATCTCTTCATTCTTATTACTTTGGTTCAGACTTTCATCATCTATTACATAGATAATTGTGATATACTCCTAAATAATTGCTTAACCTGTAGTTTTCCTCTCATCCCCATTTAAACAACATTCTGCCATCATCTCTCCTACTTTAAACAAATTTTAGCACCTCTCCGTGGCTTACATAACAAAATTGTAGGTTTTTTTTTGTGTGTGTGTGTTTTTGTTTTTAATCTGGACTCTACCTACCTTACCAATTCCATCCCTATCTTCTCTTCTTTCTTACCCACACATCCTTTGCTCTGGCTACTTAGAAATATATCTGTTCCCAGAACTTGCCATCTGTATTAGCTTTCTTGCTGCTTTAACAAATTGCCACAGCTCAGCAACTTTAACACAGCTTTAAATTGTCATCACACAGTTTCTGTAGGGCAGAAATCTGGATGGGCTTAGCAGGGTCTTCTGTTTAGGGTTCTATGAGGCTGAAATCAAGGTGTTGACTGGGCTCTGTTCCTTACTAGAGAATCTAGGGAAGAATCTGTTCTCAGCTCATTCAGATTTTTTAGCCACATTCAGTTACCTGTGGTGATAGAGCTGAGGTTCCATTGTCTTGCTAACTTTTAGTCAGGGCCA
>RCUC01168846.1:0-97700 GCA_003697995.1 Taxidea taxus jeffersonii
GAATCCATTCATTTAGTTGATAGATATTTGTTATATGGTCTAACTGTGCAGAAGTAATAAACATTTAACTTCATGTCTAACTCTGGGACTAGTAAGACATCATTGTTCAAAAGCAGAGTTTACTTTGTTTTCTTTAAAGCAGTCTTTTACCCAGAATGACAAATATATAATGAATTAATTTTAACTTCACAAAAAAAGATGTACATAAGGTTAAAGTACATATCTACTGTATCCTTTTAAAAAATTGCTTTAAGTATGGATGTAAGAGCTGACAATCTTATTTTCTCCAATGTTTCCTAAAAACAAAAAAAAAAGCAAAGGAAAAGAGCAGTTCTTAACATTACTCAATGGCAAGAAATAGTTGATGTGATTCTTGAGTTTAGGTAATGGAAGATGGCAATGTCTTTTTAAAGTATCTGTTTCCCATTTACACTAAAATAAGTGGGCACATTCATAAAATGATCTATAAAGCTATACTTATTCTTTCTTTTTAAGATTTTATTTATTTTTTTGACAGAGAGAGAGAGAGAGAGATCACAAGTAGGCAGAGAGAGAGGAGGAAGCAGGCTCTCCGCGGAGCAGAGAGCCTGATGTGGGGCTGGATCCCAGGACCCTGGGATCATGACCTGAGCCGAAGGCAGAGGCTTTAACCCACTGAACCACCCAGGTGCCCCTATAAAGCTATACTTATTCTTGAAAGTATTGTGTTCAGATTATTGACACTTTAAGACTAAAATTCATTCATAATTCATTAGAGAAAGTTAAAATGTAATGCAGTCATTTAGAGCTATTTTTTGAGGAAAAGCCTAATTTTGAAATTGAGTTACTCAGAAGGATAATACTTGCTGACATGTTTTAATAATTCAACAGTGTAAGTTATTAGCAAGGTTGATTTAAAATATTTATTGATCTATATGTGCAAATATATATGCATATGTATATTTACTCTTGCCTTTAAATATGAAGTGGTTTTAATTATTCATATTGCAATGGTCTTCCTGTAAACTACTGTACCCAACTAGAAAACATGCATTGATTTTCTACAGTTTGCCAGCTCCTTTTGAAGTCATGAAATGTTGAATATACAGAATTTAGAAATATGAAGTTCTTTAAAGGTGATAAAGATAAATTTGAGACAGTAGGTCCATTTCCTATATCCATGTGTTGACTTGAATCTTAATCAGAAACCTTATGAAAAGGTTAATCTTTAAGGATGAACATATACTTCTGAGTTTAAACATTTTAGCTATCTCAATATTTAAAGTATCTGTCAATTTCAGACTTGAGTTACATAGTATTGCTGAAAGGAATGAAATTTAGAAAAAAATATGCCATCACATTTTTAGTTAGCACAGAAAATATGCTAACATTATTCTCATTTACACATTTGGGGTAAAAATGTTATCTCAAAATATATTTTAAGAATAAAATATAATGGTTTCAAGCATCTAAACCTACCATAATGCCCAGCAAAATGGTCCAAGTTCCCATTCACTATGCAACAACCTCTTATTTCTAATAAATCTACATCTTTTCAGTGTTTTAGGGCTTGTTTGTCTGCTTCCTCCTTCTCTTTCAAGGTTTTTGGTTAAATTAGATAATTTACAAATAATTATAAAATTCAAAAATATGCTTTCAATAAAACATCTTGAGACATACGTAATTTTGTTGGCACATTTGAAGAAGTTTCTGCTTGCTTTCTTGAAAAATATTGATGTTTCTCTTCTGATATTCTGCTCTTCTCTTATTCTAGTCTGACATTGTCAGTGTAAGTGAACCTCGTGTGTTAGGTCAGTTAGTATCAGTAACAAGCATACCTTAAAATACATAGTTTCTCAAACATGCTGAAAGTTGATTTCTTGCTTACAGGAAACCCAAAACAGGGGCTCCCGATAGACTGGTGGCTTTACTCCTATTAGTATGTGATTCTGAAACTCAGGATTTTTCCATTTTGTGTTTCTGCCTTCTTCAAATGGCCTTCAAGTTCCCAGTTCTTGCCTGGGTCACATCAGTGAAAAGTAAAGAGCATCAAGGAATGATGAATGGGAGGTTTTTATAGCCCACGTCTGGGAATGGCTTATTTCACTTCCTTCATATTCCATTTGCCAGAATTTGGTCTTGGCCACAGCTAAGTGCAAGGGTGCTAAGGAATGTAATATAGCTGTATTACCCAAAGAAAGGAGAAATGGGTTTAATTTTATAGTTTCATGACATGGATTATAAAATTATTTAAAAGTTATAAACCACTATTATACAAATTATATTTTATTTTGTTAATCTGTCAGAGAGACAAATAATAAATTTGTTTTAATTAAATAAATTTGCTTATTTATCGAGAGACAAGCAAGGGGAGCAGCAGGCAGAGGGAGGACCAGGCTTCCCACTGAGCAAAGGGCGTGACACGGGACTCGATCTCAGGACCCTGAGATCATGATCTAAGCTGATGGCAGATGCTTAAATGACTGAGCCATCCAGGCATCCCTCAATTCTTTACTTTATAAGCTATTCTAATATGACATAATAGTTTTCCTGAGCACATAGTGAATTGCTTTAAGCCTAAGAATTGACTGTGTAAATTATGTCTGTAAAGTTGATCTGACAATTTGAATTTAAGCAAATTGAGAGGAATGAAAAAAAGGATAGTATGAATTTGGTCAAAATAATGTGATTGATTGTTAACTAAGAATAACTATAGCGGAGTGATTTTGTTTGCTATAGAATTGAATTTTATTTTTGTGGCAGAGGATATCCATGGTCATATCAATGATTGGTGCGTCTTTAGTTATAGGGCCACTAGGTGCCTGAGAGCTGAAAAAGAGGAAGCAGAGATTCCTGTGAGGGGAACTTCATCACAATTAGAAATGCAAAGGGCCAGATGGTCAACTAAAGCAACTCTTGTAAAAACTGTAGGGGCCAAGGGAAAGCTAGCAAAATGTGCCAATTTCTTATATTGGTTATTTCAAACAAGTGATACTTAAGAAACAACCCAGGGGCGCCTGTCTCGCTCAATCGGTGGAGCATGTGATTCTTGATCTCACAGTTGTAAGTTCAAGCCCCAGGTTGGGTGTAGAGGTCACTTAAAAAAAATTTAAAAAAAGAAAAAGAAAAAAAAAGAGGAAGAACCCATACAAGGACACTCATACCCTCCTCCAAGCTTCCTGCTTCCTGAAAGCAGGAAAAAAATCTCCCATTTGAAAAATATCCTTCTTATACTAAGAAGTAAAAAGACATCCTTAACCCCAGAGATGGGGACTTTAAATCAGAGAAAACTACAAAAATAAACTTTGTTGCTTTTTAATAATCTACTATCTTGGGCCAAATTCCAAATACCGGTTTTCCTTATCCTACAAATTCCTCACAAATTTAATGTCTCTTTGTCTAAAATGTACAAAAACTGTCTGTAGTCAGTCTTGGGGTCTTCATTTCATGATCAGTCTTCCATGTACACATAATAAAACTTTGTTTTTTCCTCCTTGTTAACCTATCTCATGTACATTTAATTCTCAATCCACCTAGAAGACCTTAAGGGTAGAGTTCTCCCTCTGCTACAAAACAAAATTGAAGGAAGTCACTTATAAAATAGTCAACAATGAAAGTGCAGTCTGCTTGAATGATTGTACCTCATGCACACCGCACTAATTGGCAAGTAGGGCTTGAAATCCTACTTGTGCTCTGCTAAGACATGTGCCTGAGGCCAGGCCTGAGTAAGCCAGAAAGGAAGGTAGCTAGCTATTTTCTTTAAGGAAGAATGTGTTCCAGAAATCATTCGGTGAGTACATGTCCATAGAAGCTGCTAAAGGCCCTGAATAAAAGTGGGCAAACAGCACATTTTTTAAGTTCCTGAACGCAATTCCAACAGTTCTATATATGTAGGAAGGCTTCCCACAAAACACCAAAAAATCCTCAGACTTTTTTAAAAAAAGATTTTATGTATTTATTTATTTGAGAGAGTGTGTGTGTATACAGGAGCAGGTGTGGGGAGGGTGAGTGAAGAGGGGCAGGGGGAGAAGCAGACTCCCTGATGAGCAGGGAGCCTGATGCAGGTGCTTAGTCCCAGGACCCTAAGATCTTGACCTGAGCCAAAGGCAGAAGCTCAACTGACTGAGCTACCCAGGCTCCCCAATGCTCAGACTTTGGACCAACTCGTGATAGATCAGAGGTTCCTAAAACCCTCTCCTTGGCTTCAATTAATTTGCTGGAGCAGTTCTCAGAACTCAGAGAAACATTTTACTTACTAGATCATTGGTTTATTATAAAATGATGTAATTCAGGAACAGCCCAATGGAAGAGATCTGTAGGGCAGGGTATGGAGAAAGGGCATGGAGCTTCCATGCCCACCACCCTCCCCAAATCTCCACATGTTCACTAACCCAGATGCTCCCTGAACCCAATGCTTTTGGGTTTTTATGGAAGTGTCATGACATAGGTTTGGTTGATTAAATCATTGGCCATTGGTGATTTATTTAACCACCAGTCTATCACATTCCTGGAGATCTGGGGATCTGGGGATGGGACTAAAAGTTCCAAACCTCTAATCACTTGGTTGGTTCTCCCGGCAACCAGACCTCATCCTTGGGTATGGTCCAAAAATTCACGTCATAAACATAACAAGACACCTTGACTGTTCTCATCACTTAGAAAAGTCCAAGGGTTGTAGGAGCTTTGTGGCAGAAAAGGGAATGAAGACCAAATTATATTTCTTATAAATCACAGTATCACAATTTAACACTAAATTTCCAGGTTGATGGGGTAAACCCAGAGGTAGTCGGGCCAGATGGAGAGTTTTAGTAATTTCAGGCTTGATTCTTTACTTCTGCTATGACAGTCTGACTAGGTCATTTTTATTACCTTATTTAAGTTTAAGAATCTATGACTTGGAAAAATACATTATACCATGTTTTTCATTGATGCATGTTAATATTCATGGGTAAAATGTTTTGTTTGCTTATAACATCATTAAAATACCTTGGGCCCTAATTGTTAAAGAAGGCAAATCAGGACCAAATATATTTAATTTTCTTAATCAGAGATGAATTTTTTTTTAAGATTTTTTAATTTATCTATTTGTTAGAGTGAGAGAGAGAAAGAGCACAGGCAGACAGAGTGGCAGGCAGAGGCAGAGGGAGAAGCAGGCTCCCTGCCGAGCAAGGAGCCCGATGTGGGACTCGATCCCAAGACGCTGGGATCATGACCCGGGCCGAAGGCAGCCGCATAACCAACTGAGCCACCCAGGCATCCCCAGAGATGAATTTTTAATTTCTCTTTTAATTTTTCTGAAAGGTTAGGGCTGAGTTTCAATTATTTTCTTTATGTGGTCTGTTTGAAGTTAAAAAGCTAATTAAAAGTGTTAAAAGCTTTACTTTATCCTTTCCAAATGAAAGCAGTATTTTTGTAAATGCATTAGTGAAGTCCTGAGACCATCAAAGAACTAAGAGACCTCAAATCAGGCTGCCTTTGGTCGAAGCCACAGATCACTTTCTTGACCTCCTCGGAAAGAACTGACCCTCATCTTTGTTGGGTCTAGCATGACACTAGAATATGTTTTATAGTTTTTGTGAAAGATCTCTAAATATTTTTAGCCCTTTCGTTCATTCTGAATTAGAAAACCTTTTTCATTCCTTGAAGAAACTTGTGATCCTTACATTTTGCAATTATTGGGCAGCTGGGTGGCTCAGTCACTTAAGGGTCAACCTTCAGCTCAGGTAATGATTTCAGGGTCCTGGGACTGAGCCCCGCATCTGGCTCTCTGCTCAGCAGAGAGCCTGCTTCACCCTCTCTCTCTGCCTGCTTCTCTGCCTACTTGTGATTCCTGTCTGTCAAATAAATAAATAAAATCTTTAAAGAAAAAAAATAAAGGAGCAATTATTTTTGGATAAACTCAGAAATGTGAAAATTGAGCACTTAAGTGAACTCTTAAGCTCAGTATTTCAACTGTAATTCCTTCACTCTCTACTACCCATAGGGGTTTAGGTAGTACAGTCTTTGGGAAAAGAAGATGTGTATTCTTTTTAATTAATTGATGTTAGAGCAGAAGAGTATCTGTAATGCAAAAATGAGGCATTAGTTACAGTCTCAAGATCAGAAAGACATAAAATGTTGCCTTCTGTCACACTTTAAGGATACACATATTGCTAAATAAAAACAACACTGACAAAAATGCGACCAATGTGTCACATTTTGAAGTTAATTTTAAGGTTTTTAATTCCAGAAATCTCACTACCATGGTTGGAATCTTCAAGTTTTGTGATTTTTTAAAAGATTTTATTTATTTATTTTACAGAGAGAGATCACAAGCAGGCAGAGAGGCAGGCAGAGAGAGAGGAGGAAGCAGGCTCTCCACCGAGCAGAGAGCCTGATGCAGGGCTCCATCCCAGGACCCTGGGATCATGACCTGAGCCGAAGGCAGAGGCTTTAACCCACTGAGCCACCCAAGGCCCTAAGTTTTGTGATTTTTTAATCAAAATTCTTTCCTTATAATCACCATATCTTAGTTTTTAAAATTATTTATGTTTAGGGTGCCTGGGTGGCTCAGTGGGTTAAGCCTCTGCCTTCGGCTCAGGTCATGATCTCAGGGTCCTGCGATGGAGCCCTGCATCGGGCTCTCTGCTTGGCAGGGAGCCTGCTTCCTCCTCTCTCTCTGCCTGCCTCTCTGCCTACTTGTGATCACTCTCTGTAAAATAGATAAATAAAATCTTTTTAAAAATTATGTTTAAACTGCAATATATTTATTTTTAAAAAAACTATGGTTCTGTTTATTGCTTGGAGATGGTTGTATTCTAATAAAGAGATTCTCATTTTGATCACAAGGATGTGATCTCCATGTTTAATATGTAATGGTTTATGCCAACTGTTTCATTCATTCAACAGTGATTGGGGACATATTAACTGGGAAAGCAGCCCACCTCTTTTTGAAATCAGGTTGCTTGGGTTCAGATGTCTGTTCTGCAGTTTAATAAAAATGTAACCATGGTCTGAACTCCCTTACCCAGAAACTGTAGATAACATAATATCTACTTACTTGGGCTGTAAGGACTAAAGGATATTATTGTCTTCCAGCATTTAGCCCAATGATTGGTGCCTTAGTTTGGGCTGTTGTAACAAATATACATTACACACAGCTTGGTTTAAATTACAAAAATTTATTTATTTCTTACAGTTCTGGAGTCTGGGAAGTCCAAGATCAGGATATTGACAGATCCAATGTCTGGTAAGTGCCTGCTTCCTGGTTTACAAATGGATAATTTCTTGTATCTTCAGACTACAGAGAGCAGAGAAGGAGAAAGCAAACTCACTTATGCCTCTTCTGATTAAAAAAAAAAAAATCCCATTTACAAGGGCTCCACACTTATGACCTAATTACCCCCCCCAAAGACTTTATTATTACCATCACATTGGAGGTTAGGAGTTCAACATAAACATTTGGGGGGCACCTGGGTGGCTCATTTGGTTAAGTGTCTGCCTTCTGCTCAGGTTGAAATTCTGGGAGTGAACCCTGTATCAGGCTCCTTGCTTACGGGGTAGACTACTTTTTTCCCCCACTCCCCTGTTTGTGCTCTCTCTCTCTCTCTCTGTTGAATAAATAAAGAAAATGTTTAAAAATAAATAAACATTTGGGAAGAGTGGGATATTGGGCCCATAACAGTTGGCAGATAGTAAATGCTTTATGACCATGTCTGTCTGGTTCTTATTCTCATTCTAGCTTCTTATTGTGTGTCAGGCATTAGTCTGTACTGGAGATAAATGAGCCTAAAGCAGAGTTCTTAGCCTCAAGGGTTCTGTTGGATAAACCAACAAGCATAATATGGTGTGATGAACAATGGTATGGAGCGATGGAAGTCGGCCCACGTGTTATTAGATCACAATGGGAATCATCTGAATGACACTAGAACTAGTGGTGGAACAAGAGTTACATCGCAGATCCACCCTAGCATACCCACTGCTCTGAGTCTTTCATCCCTTCTGCCACCTGTCCTAAATCTGACATTGCTCTCACTTGGCATGGACCATCAGCTTCTCCACCCTTCCATGAGTCTTCCTAGCAGTGTGCTTGCAACCTCTCTCTCCTTGGTCCTTGCCAGGATGATGAATGTTATTACACCAGGAAGTGCTTTCAGATAGATATACTTCCCTGAACCAATATAATATTCCATTCCCCTTGATCTTACACACTCAGAATCAGTCCAATACACACATGTGTGCTCTCCCTGCTCTCGCTGGTACCTGCTGACCAAGTCCTACAGCTACTTTAGAGTTTAGTTCCTTTCTTTCCTATGAGGCCCAGGGTGTGGGTGGTTGGTTTATGTTGTGACTTCACTCAGGTTTTTAACCTAATGGTCAGTAGGAGAGTTGAGGTTTAAGCTTTTGTGTGGTGGCATGACCTCCACATCCTCTTTAAGACAAGAGGGGAGAACCAGTCCTTGAGGGCATAGCCACTCTGCCAGCTCCGAACTGAAGAAGAATGAGAATACCCTCTGCTAGATAATGTTTTCCAGGGAAACATGGCTTTGCTGTAGTTTTTTCATAATACATCCATTCTTTTACATTTTTACATGTGTATAAACATTAGGGGGGATTTCAAAAAGCGTAAACTTGATGATTTTGTCCTTTATCATATAAGATTTACTTTTCAACTTTTAGAAAAAGATCTGGATATGTATCAGGTTGATAATTTATATATTTAACTTGACTTTTACAAAAGAACTAATTAGAAAAGAGATGAATATCACCTGATTTTGATAAAACAAATTCTTCCATAGAGGTTAAAAGAAATTCAACAATTAAGAAAGACTTTGCAGCATAAGAATAATCATCTGTACTCTTAGATGAATAATGAGAAGAAAAAGAAAAAAAAGAAAAAATTAATAATGAAAATGTGTGTTGAAATGTGTCATGACCCTGACATCCTTTCTTATAGGTAGTGGTAACCTAAGCTCCTGTTGTTTTCAGCTGGATGTGTGATTTTGGCAGCCACGCATCAGTTTCTCAGACTCCAAATAAAAACAGAAAATTGACTTCTTGTAAAAACAAAAGAAAACAAACCTACTATAGATTACTATTGCAGCTTTTTATCTTTCTTTGATTTTCTTTAAACAGATTTGGGGTTATAATAGGTGTCTTAAGATCTACTGTAACTCAGGTTAACAAATGATGGGAGGTGGGGTTGGGAACATAACACCTAGAACTAAAGCCCAGTTCCTGCTGAGTGTTGGTTGTGGAGTACAATGATTTGGAAGCTGCTGGGATCAGTCACAGCTCACTTTTGTGAACTGGTGGGCAAGCCAGCCAGACTTAAGGGCCAAAGAGCAGAAAGCATGTGTACTGGGTTTTTTAAATTGTGGCTTATTTCTATGATAATTCAGTGGTCTCCAACGCAGTGACCTTTTGGAGTAAAGTAGAACAGATGCCTGTAACCACCTCTACTAACAAAAGCAGCACAGATATAAAAGCAGAAGAAATTAAATCCATTTTGGGGTGTCAGACAAGCACAGGCAGGTGGAACCTGATTATAAAAATAGACATGACATTTGTAGAAATACTTTTTACTAGTTTTAAGTTGCCAGAACGTCTTTATTCATATGTCCCCTTCCAAAATTCTATTGATATCTGAAGAATATACTGACCAATATTAATAAGTTGGCACATACATTACTTTTTATTCCCTTTCAGACTTCCCAACTTGAGTATGGGGGCTGTTATTTGTACTTTCTGTTTGTAACCAAACACAGCCATTTTGAAAATGTATGTTGAGCAACTACCATGTAAAATCTGGGTGGCTCAGTCGGCTGAGTGCCTGATCCCTGGTTTCAGCTCAGGTCATGATCTCAGGGTCATGAGCTTGGGCCCTACATCAGGCTCCATGCTCAGCAGGGAGTCTGCTTAACATCGCCCTCTCCCCTGTCCCCTCTCATGTACGCTTTCTTTCTCTGTAAAATAAATAAAAACGTCTTTAAAAAATAAACAAAACAAACCAAAAAAAAACACTGTAAAAGGCAATGGGTAGAATGCCAAAGGGAAATGGACACAGATTTTTGGCCTCAGGGAATTCATAATGCTTTAGAGTTCATAAATGAATAGGTCCAGTCAGGTGAGAGCATTTTTTAATTTAATTTTTATAAATATCCTGCCTCTTTTCAAAACTTGTTTAAAATAGCTCATACATTTATTTTATAACCTAATTGAAGTAGAGCAATTAAGAGATATTTCATTGTTAAAATAGAACTTGAAGTTAAGATAAGGCCGACATATCAAACATAATGCCAAAAGCCATGTGGCTTTTTATGGGAGAAAAGAATACATTTATCAGCAACCATCATATATGATAAGGACAAGATTTCTTAATGTTAAGGGCCGAGGGAAATTTCCCTTAGGGTTTCTTATAATCACGCACCATGTCTTACAGTGTAATAGATACTCAATAAATGCAGTAAATACTTCAGTGAATGTTTCTTGTGAGAGGATAGTTCAGGTAGTTCAGTGAAAGCAATTTTAAAAGAAGACCAAACACTGCATTCCTGCAGTTTCTGAGGGTCACATTGTGCCAGAGATAAACTTTAGACCATCTAAATGCTGAGCTTCTCATCCTGTGTTAAAAATATACTTAAAGATGCTTGGTGATGTACAAGCCACAGAACACCATCACACAAATTCAGTCAGTGTTATTATATAAAATATTATTTTTAAGTAGTTTTAAAAATTTAAATTTAAAAATTTTAGGAGGGAGAGTGATAGGGAGGAAAGAAAGAAGAAGACAAAGAGGGAGGAGAACAGGAGGATGAGGAGGAAGAGATAGACGAGGAAGAGGAGAAGACAAGCAACTTCAAAGAAATTTACCATATACTAGGGTTTGAGAATTTCAGCTCTTGAGAAATAGGTTGGAATTAAATAATGAATTGAATCTGTTTGGAATGTACCCCATGGGGCTCGGACATCAGACTGTGTCCTAATCTCTGGGTTTCTTCCACAACCCATGACTTTCTCCAACCCACAATAATACTAGTAGATTTTCTACACAAGTGACAGAAGAAGATACTGGAGAGAAGTAAGGCTGGTCTAGAAGAAGAGGAATTTGCTTTGAGTAGTGGTTGAGGAGATGGTTTTGGAGTCAGAGAGAAACTGAGGTGAAATTCTCATGCTGCCATTTATTAGTTGTGTGACCTTGATTAAAGTTACTTTATGTCTCTAGCCTCATGTAGTATTCTCATCTCTAAACAGAGATGAAAATGATACCAACTTCACAGGTTATTTCAAGGATTACATTATGTATATAATTAATTTTTCAAGAATAGGTGAATATTAAATACTCAAATGTATACTAGCTTCTGCTGTCTCTTATGACGTAGAAGAAATAGTGCCTTAGTTAAAAGAGTAATTTAATAGTGAGCTCCAAGCTTGGGTGATAAATTGACTTTGAAGACAATTTCAAAATAAGGGTTCTAAATATGTTTCATAAATTGGAGAATCTGGCCCAAAACATGGCTATTAATAATAATGTGCATTTGGGGGCACCTGGGTGGCTCAATCGGTTAAACATCTGACTCTTGACTTTGGCTCAGATCATGATCTCAGGGTTTTGAGATTGAGTCTCTGTCAGGCTCTGTACTGGACATGGAGCCTGCTTAAGAGTCTCTCTCTCTCTCTCACCTTCTGCCCCCTCCTACACTCTTTCTCTCTGTCTCTCTAAAAACAAACAGAATAAGATGCATTTGGCATATTTATTACTAAAAAACTCTGCCTTAGACTCATATTATGCATTATAGTTTATAGTTATTTTGCATTCAGTTTCATTTGCTGTTACATCAATTCTAATTGTTGAAACAATTGAAATTGATATATTAAGGAAACATAGTAAGATTTAAATGTCACTTATATTAACCAAGATTCACCTAGAAACCCACAGCTTTCATTTACTTCTCATTTTGTATATTTGTATATCTTTAAGTTTTGCAGGTAGAGATATGTACTTAATTTATGTTTTGTATCTTTATTAAAAATGCGTTGAGCCCCTCCTATGGCCACACATGGAGTGCCAAGAGTAAGGGTGTCACTTCCTCTTTCCTTGGTCTCCTGGAGGAGGAGGGTGGCTCCTGAGGGCAGCTCTATCCATTCATGGGGCAAAATCAGTCTCAGCTCCCCAGCTGCGCCTGTCTTCCTTCCCCATTGGCAACAGTGTCCTGAGGCCAGGACTTTTGTTGGACCCTGTCCCTGCATGACTGTGAGGTGCTGGAGCTAGGGGTGAATGGGTGCCTGGGGCATCCCTGGGCTTGGTGATTAAGCTGGAGGCTACTTCCTCTTCTCCATGACAGGCAGACGTCATATTCCCAGCTTCCATCCAAGAGGAAGCTCTGTGCTGCTCATTTTCCTGGGTCTTGAGCAAATCCTTGCTCCCTCCTGCCAGGCCTGTGTCCTCCTCTAGGTAACTGAGGAGCAGGGAGGTCTGCTGGGGCCTGACCTGCACAGGGAGGGCATGCAAGGGAGGCAGCTGATGGCATCACCTTCCCTCCTCCCACAACAAGGACAAGGCAGATATTATGATGCTCATTTTTCAGATGAGGAACTTAAAGTTCATGGAGTCTTTGACTTATTAAAGGGCAGGTGGCAGAGACAGAACATGGACACAGTCTCAGAGCTTTGGCAATTCTTTCACTGCACTGTGCTGCCTTAAAAAAAAAAATCTCAATTCAGCCTTGCACTTAAAAAAATAATAACTTTAGGGCACCTGGGTGGCTCAGTGGGTTGAAGCCTCTGCCTTCGGCTCAGGTCATGATCCCAGGGTCCTGGGATCGAGCCCCACATTGGGCTCTCTGCTCAGCAGGGAGCCTGCTTCCTCCTCTCTCTCTGCCTGCCTCTCTGCCTACTTGTGCTGTCTGTTAAATAAATAAATAAATAAAATAATAATAACTTCACATATTAATTGTTTATTATGGAACAGACTTTATGTATTAAAAATGAACTAATCACTTGGTCTTTGCAATAGTCCTAGAGGAATATGCTGATATCCTCTCCATTTTAGAGATGAAGGAAGCAAGGGACCTAGTGGGACATAATGTTTGTTGATTCTGTACTTGATCTCTGCCTGAAGATTTTGGCTGAAATAGAGGCTGCAGTGTCTCCAAATCCTCATATACCTGGGACACTGGAATGTGATCTTATTTGGAAGGGGGGTCTTTACAGATGTGATTAATTAAAGATTTGGGTATGAAATCATCTTGGATTTAAGGTGGGCACTAAATCCAATGGCTGTCATCTGAGTAAGAGGAGGAGAGGACACAGAGACGCACACAAGGAAGAAGACCCTAAGGGAATGAAGGTTAAAAGGGCAAGTTCTGAAGCCAGCTGTCCAGGGTTCAAATTCTGGTCTACCTCCTTCCAGATATTGGGGCTTCAGCAAGTTCCCTAAACTATTCAAGGTTTTATTTTCTCATTTGTGGAATATAAGTAGAATATAAAGACAGCAAAACAGATACATCCCTATTTCATATGACCATGAAGCATACCAATATTTCAACAAAGATTTTCTTAAGGGCACCAGGCAAACTCTCACTAATGAAGCTGTCTGAAATTTATGGTTTTATAAAAAAATTTTTAAAAAACACTTCCATTTTGGGAGTGCCTGGCCAGCTCAGCAGGTAAAGCATGTAACTTTTGATCTTGAGGTTGTAAGTATGAGCCCCATGTCAGTGTAGAGATTACTTAAAAATAAAATCTTTTTTTAACTTTTTTTTCATCTTTAAAGATTTTACTTATTTATTTTACAGAAAGAGAGATCACAAGTAGGCAGAGAGGCAGGCAGAGAGAGAGGGGGAATGCAGGCTCCCTGCTGAGCAGAGAGCCTCATGTGGGGCTGGATCCCAGGACTCTGAGATCATGACCTGAGCTGAAGGTAGAGGCTTAACCCACTAAGCCACCCAGGCACCCCAAAAATAAAATATTTTTTTAAAAAAGCACTTCCATTTCATGTGATAAAAGTTGGAAAAATAAAGAAGTAGCATAGTATCAAATAGTCTGGTAGATACTAATATGTAGATATATCTCCTTTTGATTCGATATTTTTTTTCTTCACTCTGGCTATGAGTAATGTAATTCTGTGTCATAAGACTTACTGATGAGTATGAATTATGTTTGGTACATACATTCTAAGTGCTCATAAACCTAGGAAAGTAAAAACAAGAGAATAATTATGCTTAGTTTTCAAAATTCAATGAAATACATAGCATTTATTTTACTTGTGTTCCACTTTATTGAATTACCTACCATCTGTGATTAGGCAGATAGGCTATCAGTAATATCTCCCTGTACCCCCCCACCCACCTCATACTCCCATCCCCAGTGTGAACCTGCCATTGGTGAATCTTACTTTTTCCAGGTCCTTTTATGGATTCATTTAATAAGCAGAAATTTTAGATAGGTTTGGCTATTAGAAGAATACCTCAGAACACGTAGCAATGCTCAACAACTAACAACTACAGTTGGGCCTGGTAAATGAGGCTATTGGAACAACTGACAATATACTACACTTGATCTTAGCCGAAAGGCCAAGAAGCCGCAACTGACAATACAAAGGAAGAAGCACCTAGGTACGGCTCAGAAAGTGAAAGCAGGGGGCTGGGACACTAGCAAAGGACTAATCGGAGGTATTCATCAAGGAGGTATGTTAGAGCTGCTTCTTGAAAGAAGTGTTTGTTTAAAGGACAAGGTGGAATGGAGTCTGGAGGCATGGGGAAGACCGTGAACACCACTCGCAAGGCAAATGCACAGGCAGAACACTTAAAGACAGAATACCGTGTTGGAGAATTTGTCTTTGGCTAAGTACATTGCAAGTTCACAACCTAACAGAAGTTACAGTGTTGAAGAGAAATGGTGCTGGGAAACCGGGGAGGGTTTCATTAGGAAGCAATCTGCTCTTAAATGGGACCCAAGGAAAGAGTTCACATGGAGGCTCATGTATCATGTGTCTAAAGTTTCTGAAGATCTAAATTAACTGTTAAATAAAGTATACATCCTCTTGCATTCCATATAAACCTTCATACTGGCCTGGCAGATTAGGCTATTATCTAGAAATGTTGGCCTCACTGGGTTTCAACCGAACTTCTCAACAACAAAAGAGTTGGGCCACAGTTGACTCTTTTTTCCCCACACATGATTCCACTTTGTGACAAAAGGGGCTTTTTGTCCAAAATTGACTTTTTTTCCCCATACATGATTCCACCTTGTGACAAAAGGGGCCTATTGTTCATGCACATGGACACTCCAGCCCACAGCTTGGCCACATCCCTGCAAACAGCAGCTTCTTAAACGTTCACTGGGACTAGAGATATACCTATTGGTCACACAGTTCACTCTTAGAAGGAAGGAACTTGGAAGAGGCCATTGTAGGCCCTGGAAGAAAGTTCAGGTCATTTGGTCAACAAATTAGGTGAACCTAGGGATCCTGAGTGATCTAGACAGTGCCAGATTGTCTTCTTCCCTTGATCACACAGTTTCCTCTTCCCTTGCATAAGGGTATGACCAGAGTAGAGCCATTACTGGACCTTCTAGAGTGTGAAACTAGACCCTTATATGGTACTTTTAGAGCCCTACAGACTAAAGATAGCTACTGAAGACTTTTAAACAGTGGTTGTTTTATATATGGCTTTGCTTTTTACCTAGCTATAAATTAGGGGAAGAGATGGATAGGACTATTTTTCCTTTCAAGGAGAAAAAATATTGTGTTTGTCAAATCTCTTCAAAAGGCCTCATTTACTAAAGTGTCTCCTGATAGATACAATTAGAATTGGCAAGCTACTAAAAATGTATCCATGACCATTTTCATATGTAATGTTCCATTTATTTCTAGTACCCCAAACAAAGCTTCTAAGCTGTGGATTTAATCCTTCTAGTGAGACACCCTAACAGTGAGAGTAATAGATAATACTTCAAAAGAGATTTGCATGTTTCTATGCTAAGCTTCATACTACTGTTCCCGACATTTTCTGTTTACTTTGATATAAAAGAGGCAGAAGGAAGAGGAAAGTCAGAGAGCTTCATGGACATAAACTTGGAAGTGGAATCTAGGCAGCTTGGTTTCAAATAGCATCACCTAATTGCTTCTTATCTGTCCCTAAGGAAGCAGGCTGAGACTGGGCCCCCATTCCCAAGCAACTCAACTTTGAAAAACTATTTATCTACATGGTGACCAACACACTAAATATAAAATATAAGAGTAGTGGTGAATGAAAGAATCATTTTCATATAATACAGCAAAACTTTAAACACATCGTACCTATTATCTCTATGCCTAAGGATGGAAAATAAATTTAGCTTAAAAAAATATACACTACAGGCTAATGCTTTAAACTTTTCTTTAACATTGATCTTCCAGCAAGGAATGATTTGAACCTGAATTGATCCCTGATATAAAAGTAAACAAAACAAAACAAGTTGTCTCCGCAGATGCCAGTGATTTTCCTGTCACTCCACTCTATAAATGTAGAAGTTGAGTTTTCATTTCAGTCTACATGGTACGTGATGGAAAGAGTTCTAGAGATGGCCTGAATCAAGTTCTGGTATCCTTTTTTCTACGACATGGATGCTGGGAAGACTTACACTTCGGACACAATGGAATTTGAACCTTCCACAGGCATAAGAACTCTGGATTTTAATAACCTCTTTGGGTTATATGTGAATAGAGAACTCACCCAAACTGGGGAGCCTAAGAGGTCTAGCTGAAAAGCAGACTTAGGTGATCCACTTTCTCCAGGACAGTGGTGATTAACAAAATGGGTTGTCACTGAGTTCTGAAAAAGGTGGTGAAAGACATGAACCCCAGAATCAGAAAAGCACATGTATCCATATACACTCAAACTTTTGCAAGTAATTTCCAGGAGGTCCTGTCCTTCTCAGAACTTACTCATGGGACCTCTTAGGTATTCTAGACTCTTTATTCCTTCAGTCATGATATCCAGGATTCCCTAATGCCAGATAATCTGTGTATGTTAGACATTAATAAGTATAGATAGGATAATTTGTTTTTGATAGGTGAATTGGGGAGAAGAGATGGTTGTAATTATATATTTATTAAAAAAAAACCTCCTTTCTTGTTTCCATCAAAAAATGAAGTCTCTTGAAGAAAGGAGTCTTTAGTCATCCTAGAATTTCAATTTAATCAGGAATCATTGTGTTGTGGCACCTGGGTGGCTCAGTTGGTTAAACGTCTGCCTTCAGCTTGGGTCATGGTCACAGGGTTCTGGGATCAACCCCCATCCTGGGCTCCCTGCTCACTGGGGAGTCTACTTCCACTCCGCCCCTACCCCCCACTTATGTACTTTCTTGTTTACTCTGCTCTCTCTTTCAAAAAAAAAAAATCCTTAAAAAAAATAAAAAGAGTCATTGCATTTCCATGAAGTGCCCTTCCTTTAGACATGGCTATGGGGGTAAGCACGCAGTCCCCTATAGCCAGGGATTATCTTTCTTAACCTCTCTGTATCTCCATTTACCTATAAAATACAGAGAATAATGATGTGTGCTCATAAGGTTATTATGAGTACTGGATAAAATTAGGCTTGTCATACATTTAGCAAAGTATCTGACATAGAAAACACTCAGTAAATGTTAACCATAATTTTTATAAGAAGAAAGTTTATAAGCAAAAGTGGTTTTTGTGTGTGTGTCTGTGTTTTTCTTGTATTTAAATGTGTATTTAAAAGAATGTGACTATCAGAAAAGTTAATGTTAGGTCTTGACATTTACATTTGGGTCTGGAAGTCCATTTTTAATGGGGTATTTTAGTAATAGGTACAGAGCTCTTTTCTTTGAGACTGGGCAGGTCACAGGGAGTGGAGTGAGGGAGATCAAAACAGTAATAAATGTTTAATGCACATAGATATGGTAAATGGTAGCTCTCAAGGAAAAGTTTTGGGATGTTTAATAAGACCAACATAGGTTCTTTCCTTTTAAGAAAGAACGCATTTTCAACTCCAGATTCCACAGGTTTAAATTTGCTGAATGGAAGGAGAAAATGAATCTTGCCAGTGAAGTCAGGGACGACACGATGAGATCTGAATGCTAGAATTAAGGAGTGTTTGAAGAACAAAGCTTGTATTGGCATTAGCTGCTATTTCTTTCCCATAAATCTACTTCTATTGTCTTGTTTTCCATTTTAAAATTATAATTTGAGGGAAGATTGTGAGTACATATTTGAATAACTATTATTCCTGTTTCAATGCGATTGCGCTGAATATGCAAATCCCTATCATCCAGCCCTGCATTTCTGAACAGCTTGAAAATGGACAGAACCCGGTTAAGGCAGCACCTAGATATATGTTGCAATCCCCACACTCAGCCTCCAGGGGGCGACACGTCTTTTTCTAAACTTCATTGTTTTTAGGTCTCACCGGGAATATGCAGTTACTTTCTTCTTCAGGATGTTCTAAGGAATTGAGGCTACAGATCCCGCCCACCAGAAAGGAACAGTAACTTTCACAGCTAACGTATCCAGGCGTATTTATTGCAGGGATGCTTGGCTTTCTATTTCTTTCTTCTGCTTCTATAAATCAGTGTCTTTTCTATCTTCTTTCAAGGAGGGGAAATCATTCTCTTTGTGTTTCTACTTGGCCTGAAGATGAAATTTTAGCAAACTCTATTTCACATATGACGGTAACATGCAGGATTATTTCTTCATGAATACTGGCGATGTCCACATAGCCTTTTTTCTTGGTGGCTCAAGAGTAGCTACTTGGAATGGTACTTGGCACGTTCAATTCCTACTTTCATGCTTTTTCTCACATTGTTTTCCATAGTGCTAACGATTTTTCACCTGCCTATGTTTACATAAATTCTCTTTGTGGTTCAAAGTTTTATTAGAGCCTCATTTTCCCTACAAAGCCTTCTCTGACCACCCGATGTGAATCGATAGTCCTCCCCTCCCAACAGCATTGATTGTCTGTGACATTTATTTAACATTTATAAATGGCTGTCCACCCAAAATCACATTAGGCTATTATATATGCAAGTGTACAAGGTAGATTTGTCAATGAGAATATCAGCTCCTCCAAGACAGAAATTATATTACTTTTTCTATACACCTTGGGAACTAGTGCTACATCATCTAAACTCCAGAACCCAAAAACATAGTGAATAAAACTTTAGCTGTAGAGCTTTCTTGCCAGAACCCCTTCCAACTCTCCATGTGTTTGTTCTCTTCCATATATGCAAGGGATAGTGACGGCTCCAGTTATATGCTAGAATCATGGAAGGCTGCCCTAGTTGGGGTCATTCTTTGCCCTGTTGTTAATCCTGTGATTGTGGTAAAACTTATGGGTTGCCTGCTCTTCAAATACCCTCTGTCTTCCTCCAGTTCCCAGTGACCTCCTGTCCTTGGTAGAACTAATTAAACTTCTGGACCCTATCTTTGAGCCAAGGAGTATGCTAGACAAAGATAATGTTCTGCTCCTTGCTTGAAACCCATGAAACCACCAGATTTGTTGCCATTTTCTCTTTCCTCCATTCCAGGACGCATGGTACAGATAGGAACAGTCTGAGCTGAATGGACGCGCATCAAGTGAGATGAATTAGTTGGAATTCCTCTAGGATTTGCTCCTGGCAAAGAAGAACCTCTTGAGTAAGAAACTACGGAGGAAATGACAGAGGCAGGATATCGATAAAAAGAGACTAATTTCTAAATTATTCTAAGTAAATTTCAATCATACATGCTGGAAGAAAGACTGAATTATCTTTTTATTCTTTCAATGATAAATGATGCTATGAGGTTGTTCTTTGTTGAAATAAAGAGTACCTAGCTGAAAATTATAAGAAAAAGAGATTATGGAGGTATCACTCAACATATTACATTACTAAAGGGCTTACATTACTTTTGGCTTTTGTGAGATTTGTATTGTCATCTTTTGATTAAATGCAGTATATATTATGATTTCCTCTTTTATTTTTTATTAATTTTTAAAGATTTTATTTATTTATTTGACAGACAGAGATCACAAGTAGGCAGAGAGGCAGAGAGAGAGGAGGAAGCAGGCTCCTCACTGAGCAGAGACCCTGATATGGAGCTCAATCCCAGGACCCCAGGATCATGACCCAAGCCGAAGGCAGAGGCTTAACAACTGAGCCACCCAGGTGCCCCATGGTTTCTTCTTTTAAATTCTGTGCAAGTATTAAGCACTTGTTCTTGTACCTGGTTTTTATTTAAGGTGGTTTTCTTTTTCTGAGAAGACTTCTCCATTTGTAAAGACCTGAGATGCCACAAAACCATTTTCCATCACAGCCAGACCTGCATATCCAACTGCTTCTTATGCTCTTCCCTGGATGTTCCAGAGATGCTTCACAGTGACAACAAATGCATCTGCTTCCCTGAGCCCCAGACCTTTGCTTCCTCCAGTGTCTTCTCTTTCTCAAATTTGTGACCAGTTCCACCCACTTGAGCCTCAAAATTCAGGTGAAAAATCACCCCTGACAGTACCTCTCAACTCAATTACTTCCCCTGCCTGCCTTGAGTTTCCATAGTGTCTGGTGCCTTATTCTCTCAGATGACCCACCTCACCGAACTTCCCCTACTATTTGTCCATTTTCCTCATTAGCTTCTTATATCCTTGGGCATAGGGACTCTGATCACTTGTTCTTCCTCATAGCCTCATTCAGCACAGGGCCTGACTTAGAGTGGCCACTAACATAATACTCTTAAAAGGATGCATGAATATTTCCCAACTCACCCACAGAATCTCACTCTTTATTTCACTGAATCATTTTGTTAATAAGTAAATAGTGAGTTCAAGACCTGAGATGCCACAAAACCATTTTCCATCACAGCCAGACCTGCATATCCAACTGCTTCTTATGCTCTTCCCTGGATGTTCCAGAGATGCTTCACGTGGTAGGGTTCCTGCTGGGGATGGGTGCACAGTGAGGTTTAAGATGCAGAACTTGATTGTTGTTTTTTTTTTTTTGTTTAAGATTTTTTTTATTTATTTATTTATTTATTTGACACAAAGAGAGAGAGAGAGAGAGATCACAAGCAAGGGAAGCAGGAGAAGGAGAAGGAGACTCCATGCTGAGCAGGGAGCCCGATGTGGTGCTCCATACCAGGACCCTGGGATCATGACCTAAGCTGAAGGAAGAGGCTTAACCCACTGAGCTACCCAGGCGTACCAAAGCAGAACTTGGTTTAAGTTGCCTTTAAAATTTATTAAGCACTTTCTCTGCACTGGGAACAAGAGCTCTATGAGGTAAATATTATTATTATTATTACTGTTACTATTACTCTTACTACTACTACTATTATGTCTTCTAGTAGATTAGGAAACCAAGTCATTTGGAAGTTAGTGTTGCATAGGCAGTAAAGAATGTTTGAACTTAGGCAGGCTGGCGTCATTGAAGGGTCCCCACTGAACAACCTTACTTTCTCCTAACTGTCCAGTATCTGATACACAAATGCATTAGTTACAATCCTGGTCTTCTACCACTCCCTATGAATAGGCAAAGTTGCTGCTTAATAGAAGCTATTACTAAAAGTAAAAAAGGGATATTTAAACAATTAAAAGTTTATATTAAATTAAAGGAAGACATCTCCTATAAATAATCTTTATCATTGTGTTAGCCATGCCTTTTTTTAAAAATCACATCTTGATCAAAGCAATGCCTGTGATACAGTAGCACAAAAATATCTGTGTCTTCCATGCCTGCAATTTCAAGTTCAAGCCTTCCACCATCTTTCTGATCTTTTACAAAATATTTAGTAAGCATTCTCTAACATTTATAAACAACAATATCACTAGATATTGTTCCAGCATCTGTGAGGGATGTAAGGAGGAAAAGTAATGATGTTCTTGCCCTCAAAAAAAATGTAGGCATAAAAACTACAAAGAAAGGGTAACTGAATCTCAGGGAACAAAGATGAGAGTTACACAGAATAAGGCTCATTGGGAGGCTGGGCCAGATGGAAAAGAGATGTTAACATTTTCTCACGAGAAAGGAAAGGCTTTATTAATGGGATTTCAGCAAAGCAGCAGTAGGATCAAATGACATTCTTTTTTCTTTTTTCTTAACATATGATGTATTATTTGCTTCAGGGGTACAGGTCCGTGAATCATCAGGCTTACACAATTCACAGCACCCACCATAGCACATACCGTCCCCAATGGCCATCCCCCAGCAACCCTCAGTTTGTTTTCTGAGATTAAGAGTCTTTTAAGGTTTGTCTCACTCCCAATCCCATCTTGTTTCATTTTTCTCCCTCCCTACCCCCACAAACCCCAGCCCTGCCTCTCAAATTCCTCATATCAGAGTGATCATATGATAATTGTTTTTCTCTGATCAACTTATTTCACTTAGCATAATACCCTCTAGTTCTATTCACATCATTGCAAATGGCAAGATTTTGTGTGTTTTTGATGACTGCATGTGTGTGTATATATATATATATATATATATATATATATATGTATATATATATATATATACCACTTCTTCTTTATCCATTCATCTGTTGATGAACATCTAGGCTCTTTCCATAGTTTGGGTATTGTGGACATTGCTGCTGTAAACATTTAGGTGCAGGTGCCCCTTCAGATGGTACATTTGTATCTTTGGGATAAATACCCAGTGGTGCGATTGCTGGGTCATAGGGTAGCTCTATGTTCAACTTTTTGAGGAACCTCCATACTGTTTTCTAGAGTAGCTGCACCACCTGGCATTCCCACCAACAATGTAGGAGGGTTCCCCTTTCTCCACATCCTCATCAACATTGTCGTTTCCTGACTGGCTAATTTTTAGCAATTCTGACTGGTGTGAGGTAGTATCTCACTGTGGTTTTGACTTGTATTTCCCTGATGCCAAGTGATGTTGATCACTTTTTCATGTGTCTGTTGGCCATTTGGATGTCTTTGCAGAAATGTCTATTCATGTCTTCTGCCCATTTCTTGATTGGATTTTTTGTTCTGGGGGGTTGAGTTTGATAAGTTCTTTCCAGATTTTGGATTCTAGCCCTTTATCTGCTATGTCGTTTGCAAATATCTTCTCCCATTTTTTCGGTTGTCTTTTGGTTTTGTTGACTGTTTCCTTTGCTGTGCAAAAGCTTTTGATCTTGATGAAGTCCCAATAGTTCATTTTGCCCTTGCTTCCCTTGCCTTTGGCAATGTTTCTAGGAAGAAGTTGCTGCAGCTGAGGTCGAAGAGGTTGCTGCCTGTGTTCTCCTCAAGGATTTTGATGGATTCCTGTCTCACACTGAGGTCTTTCATCCATTTTTAGTCCATTTTGGGGTGTGGTGTAAGGAAATGGTCCAGTTTCAGTCTTCTGCATGTGGCTGTCCAATTTTCCCAACACCATTTGTTGAAGATACTTGTCTTTTTTCCATTGGACATTGTTTCCTGGTTTGTCAAAGATCAGTTGACCATAGAGTTGAGGGTCTATTTCTGGGCTCTCTATTCTGTTCCATTGATCTGTGTGTCTGTTTTTGTGCCAGTACCATACTGTCTTGATGTTGACAGCTGTGTAATAGAGCTTGAAGTCTGGAATTGTGATGCCACCAACTTTGGTTTTCTCTTTCAACATTCCTCTGGCTATTCAGGATCTCTTCTGGTTTCACATAAATTTTAGGGTTATTTGTTCCATTTCCTTGAAAAAAATTTGATGATATTTTGATAGGGATTGCATTAAACGTGTAGATTGCTTTAAGTAGCATAGACATTTTCACAGTATCTATTCTTCCAATCCATGAGCATGGAACATTTTTTCATTTCTTTTTGTCTTCCTCAATTTCTTTCATGAGTACGTTATAGATTTCTGAGTATAGATTCTTTGTCTTTTTCATTAGGTTTATTCCTAGGTACCTTATGGTTTTGGGTGCAATTGTAAATGGGATCAACTCCTTAATTTCTCTTTCTTCTCTCTTGTTGTTGGTTTATAGAAATGCAACTGATTTTTGTGCATTGATTTAATATCCTGACACTTTACTGAATTCCTGTACAAGTTCTAGCAGATTTGGAGTGGAGTCTTTTGGGTTTTCCACATAAAGTATCATATCATCTGCAAAAAGTGAGAGTTTGACTTCTTCTTTGCCAATTCAGATGCCTTTTATTTCTTTTTGTTGTCTGATTGCTGAGACTAGGACTTCCAGTACTATGTAGAATAGCAGTTGTGATAGTGGATAGCCCTGCCATATTCCTGACCTTAGAGGAAAAGCTCTCAGATTTTCTCCATTAAGAATGATATCAGCTGTGGGTTTTTCATAGATGGCCTTTATGATACTGAGGTATGTACCCTCTATCCCTACACTGTGAAGAATTTTGATCAAGAAAGGATGCTGTACTTTGTCAAATGCTCTTTTGGCATATATTGAGAGTATCCTATGGTTCTCGTTCTTTCTTTTATTAATGTATTGTATCAAAATCTCTCTTGGTCATGATGAATAATCTATTTGATGTGCTGTTGGATCCTATTGGCTAGTCTTTTGGTGAGAATTTTTGCATCCATGTTCATCAAGGATATTGGTCTGTAATTCTCCTTTTTGATTGGGTCTTTGTCTGGTTTTGGGATCATGGTTATGCTGGCCTCATAAAATGAGTTTGGAAGTTTTCCTTCCATTTCTATTTTTTGCAAGAGTTTCAGGGGAATAGGCATTAATGTTTGGTAGAACTCCCCTGAGAAGCTGTCTGGCCCTGGGCTCTTATTTTTTGGGAGATTTTTGATGACTGCTTCAATCTCCTTACTAGTTATGGGTCTGTTCAAGTTTTCTATTTCTTCTTGGTTCAGTTTTGGTGGTTTATATCTCTAGGAATGCATCCATTTCTTCCAGATTGTCAAATTTGCTGGTGTATAGTTGCTCATAATATGTTCTTATAGTTGTTTGTATTTTTTGGGTGTTGGCTGTGATCTCTCCTCTTTCATTCATAATTTTATTAATTTGGTCCTTTCTCTCTCTCTCTCTCTCTCTTTTTTGATAAGTCTGGCCAGGGGTTTATCAATCTTATTAATTCTTTCAAAGAACCAGCTCCTAGTTTTGTTGATCTGTTCCACTATTCTTTTGGTTTCTATTTCATTGATTTCTGCTCTGATCCTTATTATTTCTCTTGTCCTGCTGGGTTTAGGCTTTCTTTGCTGTTCTTTCTTCTGCTCCTTTAGGTGTAGGGTTGGGATGTCTACTTGAGAACTTTCTTGCTTCTTAAGAAAAGTTTGTATTACTATATACTTTCCTCTCAGGACTGCCTTTGCTGTGTCCCAAAGATTTTGAACAATTGTGTTTTCACTTTCATTTGTTTCTACAAAAGTTTTTAATTCTTCTTTAATTTCCTGGTTGACCCAATCATTCCTTTAGTAGGAAGCTCTTTAGCCTCCATGTATTTGAGTTCTTTCTAACTTTCCTCTTGTGGTTGAGTTCTAGTTTCAAAGCACTGTTGTCTAAAAATATGCAGGGAATGATCCCAATCTTTTGGTACTAGTTGAGACCTGATTTGTGACCCAGGATATGATCTATTACAGAGAACTTTCCATGCACACTAGAGAAGAATGTGTATTCTGTTGCTTGAGATGGAATATTCTGAATATATCTGTGATCCCCATCTGGTCCAATGTGTCATTTAAGGCCTTTATTTCCTTGTTGATCTTTGGCTTGGATGATCTGTCCATTTCAGTGAGAGGGCTGTTAAAGTCCCCTACTATTATTGTATTACTGTCAATGTGTTTCTTTGATTTTGTTATTAACTGGTTTATATAACTGGCTACTCCTATGTTAGGGATGTTGATATTTAAAATTTTTAGATCTTCTTGTTGGACAGACCCTTTAAGTATGATATAGTATCCTTCCTCATCTCTTATTATAGTTTTTGGCTTAAATTCTAATTTATCTCATTTAAGGATTGCCACTCCAGGTTTCTTTTGATGTCCATAGCACAGTAAATTGTTTCCCATCCCCTCAGTTTAAATCTAGAGGTGTCTTTGGGTCTAAAACGAGTTTCTTGCAGACAGCATATCAATGGGTCTTTTTTTTTTTTTTAAATCCATTCTGATACCTTGTGTCTTTTGATTGGGGCATTTAGCCTGTTTACATTGAGGCTAACTATTGAAAGACATTAATTTAGTGCCATTGTATTGCCTGTAAGGTGAGTGTTACTGTATATTGTCTCTGTTCCTTTCTGGTCTATGTTACTTTTAGGCTCTCTCTTTGCTTAGAGGATCCCTTTCAATATTTCCTGTAGAGCTGGTTTGGTGTTTGCAAAGTCTTTTAGTTTTTGTTTGTCCTGGAAGCTTTTTATCTCTCCTTCTATTTTCAGTGACAGCCTCTCTGGATATAGTATTCTTGGCTGCATATTTTTCTTGTTTAATGCTCCAAATATATCATGCCAGTCCTTTCTGACCTGCCAGGTCTCTTTGGATAGCTCTGCTGCCAATCTAATATTTCTACCATTGTATGTTACAGACTTCTTGTCCAGAGCTGCTTTCAGGATTTTCTCTTTGTCACTGACACTTGTTAGTTTTACTATTAGATGATGGGGTGTGGACCTATTTTTATTGATTTTGAGGGTGGTTATCTGTGCCTCCAGGATTTTGATGCCTGTTCCCTTCACCAAATTAAGGAAACTCTCTCCTATAATTTGCTCCAATATACCTTCTGCCCTTTCTTTATTCTTCTTCTGAGATCCTAATTATTCTAATGTTGTTTCATCTTATGGTATCACTTATCTCTCAGATTCTACCCTCATGGTCCATTAGTTGTTTATCTCTTTTTTTCTTAGCTTTTTTATTCTCCATAATTTGGTCTTCAATATCACTAATTCTCTTTTCTGCCTCACTTATCCTAGCAGTAAGCACCTCCATTTTTTGTTGTACCTCATTAATAGCTTTTCTGATTTCAACTTGGTTAGATTTTAGTTCTTTTATTTCTCCAGAAAGGGATTTTATTTCTCCAGAAAAGGTTTCTCTAGTATCCCCCATGCTTTTTTAAAGCCCAGCTAGCACCTTGATAATCATCATTCTGAATTCTAGTTCTGACGTTTTAATAATGTCTATATTGATTAGGTCCCTAAATGTCAGTACTGCCTTTAGTTCTTTTTTTGGGGGGGGGGGTGAGTTTTTCCACCTTGTCATTTCATCCATTTAAGAATAGATGATTGAGAGAACAAAATACTGAAAGGATAGCAATGACTCCAGAAAAATATACAGTAACCAAATCAGAAGACCCAAAATCAGGGGGAGAAGAAAGAAGGCAAAAAAAATTATATATATATATATGTATATATATACACACACACATATATAATATTATATACATTATAATTATATATTATATATTTTATATATAATATATAATAAAATAGTATATATTAATATAATAATAAATATATGATAAAATTATATATAATAAAAATTATATATATATATATATATACACACACACACACTGGTGAATAGAACAGGGGCACATATTTGATTTTGGGTGTATTTTGGTCTATTAGAATAAACTGTCTCCCAAAATTTGAAAGAAAGAAAAACTTACATATATGCAAAAATAAGAGTAAACATGATGAAGGGATGGAATATGACTGTAAAGATGAAAATTTAAAAAGATTCAAAAAAGGAATTGATAATATAAGAAGTTGGTTGAAAAAAGAGAAAAAAAAAAGAGGAAAGAATGTGATCAGGCTAGAGACTAGAACAAAACCATGCACTAGATTTAGGGTATATTTTGATCTGTTAGAAGAAACTCTATGCCAAAATTTGAAAGAAAGAAAAACCTATTTGTATACAAAAAATAAAGTTAAATACACTGAAGGGATAGAATATGACTATAACAATGAAAATTAAAAAATATTTTTAAAAAGGTATTGATAAGATAAAATAGTTTAAAAAACATTAAAATAGGAAAGAGGACAAATTTTAAAGTAGAATAAGAAAAAATAAAATTAAAAAAATTTAACTTTGAAAGGCAAAAGAATCATGGGGAAAAAGCCAGGAATTCTATATGTTGCATATCCCTAGCTCTGGAGTTCCGCAGTTTTCATTGATTGGTGAACTTGGCCTTGGCTGTATGTTCTTGTTGATCTTCTGGGGGAGGGGCCTGTTGCAGTGATTCTCAAATGTCTTTGCCTGAGGTGGAATTGCGCCGCCTTTGCCAGGGACCAGACTAAGTAATCTGCTCAGTTTTGCTCTCCGGTAGCTTTTGTTCCCTTAATGCTTTCCATACAGCTTTGGAGGAGGACAATGAAAATGGTGGCCTCCCAATCTCTGGCCCCATTGGATCTGAGAGCTCAGGGCCCCACTCCTCTGTGAGCCCTCAGAGAAAAGCAGTTGTCACTCCTGGCCTCCGGCCACACTCCATGCTCAACTGGCCTATGAGCAAGCATTTCTATTTCTGGCACATGGCCCCATTTGGAATCTCTAAACCCAGCAGATTCCTGTAGCATGTTTCCATGCCACTCCTCCCAGAGGAGGAAGGAGGGGGTCTCCCCAGATCTACCACTTGTGAGGTCCCTGCTTGAAGAGCAGTGGTCTGAGTGTGCCTTGGATCCCAGCTTGAGCTGGGAGCACACTCCTTGGTTCTGTCCCTGCAGCTGGCTTCCCCACTCCAATACCTGGAACTCTGCCACACTCAGACACCCCTGGTCTTTTTGTGACCCTCGGGCACACTGTCCCAATGAGCATTCCACCCCATGCTGGAGCAACGTTCCTCAGTGGAGCAGACTTCTAAAAGTTTCGATTTTGTGTTCTACTGCTCTACCGCTTTCTGGGAGCTGGCCCCTCCCCCTACAGTCTATCTTCCCATATATCACCTCGGATTCACTTCTCCACACACCTTACCTTCCAGAAAGTGGTCACTTTTCTGTTCATAGAATTGGTGTTCTTCTTCTCTTCGATCTCCTGTTGAGTTTGTAGGTGTTCACAATGGTTTGATAACTGCCTAGCTGAACTCCTGGGACCTGATGATATTTAGGTCTCCTTTGCCATCTTGCTCCTCCCCCCAGATCAAATGACATTCTTAAGAGCATCACCCTCACTATGAAAATGAATTAGGGAGACTAGAGACTGACTGAGCAGAAAAGGATCCTGAGACCAATTTAGAGATAACAGATTTGAATAAGACTAGTGACAACCAACCTGGACAGGAGTAGAATTCAAGAAATATTTTGCAGACAAGACTTGGTCAACCAATGACCAAGTACATAAAGTAGACGATAATACCAAGGATGGCTCCAAGGTTATTTGACGGTGGTCCTTATTTTATAATTCCATATTATTTCTTTTTTTCTGTGTGGATGCTCTTTCTTCAAATGAACTGGAAACTCCTTATGACAGTAGGCTACAGTACAGACTTACATATATTCCCTAAGAGTAAATGCTTAGAAGCAAAAAAAAAACAAAACAAACAAAACTGATTGAAAGACTGGTGTGGTTGTTCAGGGACCAGGTGCCACTGTGCTATTAGCTAATTATTTCAACCTCATTAAAAAGTACCAAGTCTTAATTACTCACATCCATGGCGATAAGAATGACTTTAACAAACCTCTGAAGAATCACACATCTTCATTATACTCAATTTAACCCCTCTCCTGGAATTGTAACAAGCTAAAAATGAGCAAGTAGAACTTACTCCCCTGCCCCTTCTTAGTAATGACATGTGTGCATAAACAAGTGGGCTGTTATTGAAAGCAGGAAGAAAAGAGAAGTCTGATTTATTTACTAAAAGGACAGTCACCTGCAGATTTCTTAAGTTTTAAAACTATATGATAAATGAATGTGTTGAAATACAGAAGTTATTTTTTATACTGAGGTGACTTGATAGTTTGCTATTTAAAATATGTGTGAAGAAGTGAAAAAATATGAATATGTGTATGTATGCATATGTACTTAAAACTAGTAATCCAGTCTTTAAATTATTGACACCCTGACCTTGGAAGAGGATATTAAAATGAAAATGAGAAGCTGGGGTTGGAGGGGAAGGAGTGAGAGAGAGAGCTGGAGAAAGAAGTCTTTATAGATTAATAGTAAGTATGAGGACCCAACAGATTAGAAATGCAGATATAATAAGTCCTCAATTAGGAAATCACAGAAGACATTTCAAAAAGAAACAGAAACACTGTTAATTATACTGGAATTTAAAACACACACACACACAGAAGTAGAATTGAATGAAGAATGAAAATAATTCCTGGTCCCTTTAAGGCAGGAGGTAGAGAATGAGTTGAACAGAGGGGAGTGTGTATAATGTAAATCCTGATGCTTAGTTTTTTCTTGTTTATAATGCAATGCCTGAAATAAGCTTCCATTGCTGAGACTTTCACTTCAAAGAGACATCTACTCAAAGGATGGCTTAAATAAACACAATGCCAGCCACAGGACTAAATGGATGAAGAGCCATCCCTCTCTCCCACCCCTCCTTTGTTGGTTGATTTCTGAAACTGACAATTTGAGCCACTTGTTTCTTCCTTCTCCTATCACTTTAACTATGTGCTCTTTTGCTTAGAACTCACCAGTTAAGAGTGAATCCGTGAAACCGCAGCCTCACACCCTTGAAACCTTTAAAGCAGAACCCCGGGTTCTTCTACCCACTCCCCTCTCCCCAAACACACCTGGGTGGGATCTCACTGTGTGGTACCACAAGGGCCAGTCCGGCCACAACACTACTATAACACAGCATTGGTTATCAGTAGGTTGAGACTGGCACACAACAGTGTGAGTTGTATGTAGTTTAGTCATCACATGTACAGATGCTTGATCTTACCTTCAGAAAGAACAGAAATCCACCCACGTCACTGCTTGATTTCTTACCTTTCAATGATTCATCAAACGGAATAGTAAGTAACTATTCTGCCTTGGCTATTGATCATACAAAGGTAAGTTAAATACAGCCTCTCTCCTGAAGTAGTAAATACCCAGGGGATGACAGGCATATAAACAGATGATTATATATGATAATGTTGACTTCTGTGCAGGATGGGCATAAACCCATCCCTGTCTGTTGCCCACAGCAGACATCACCATCCTTGCTGGGCACTCATTCCCAAAAAGTCTGGACACGACTTCAGAGTCCTTCACAACCTGCACTCTAGACACCTTCTACCAATTATTTGGTGCCGGCATGTACATTAAAGTCTATTTTCTATTGATGTTGGGTTCTTATTATTGGTGTTTTGAAGAGTGTTAAGGAAATACAGGTCTCCTAAAATAATTGAGGCTAGCAATTTTGTAACAAAGCATTTCGACTTTTGATTCTGTTTTTTTTTTTTTTTTGAAGATTTTATTTATTTATTTGACAGAGAGAGATCACAAGTAGGCAGAGAGGCAAGCAGAGAGAGAGGAAGGTAAGCAGGCTCCCCACTGAGCAGAGAGGCTGACGCAGGGCTCGATCCCAGGATCCTGGGATCATGACCTAAGCCGAAAGCAGAGGCTTTAACCCACTGAACCACCCAGGCACGCCTTGATTCTGTTTTTTAAGTTATTAGTTGAATAAATAATAGAGGGAATTCTTTTTTTTTTTTATATATTTTTTTAAAAGATTTTATTTATTTATTTGACAGACAGTGATCACGAGTAGGCAGAGAGGCAGGCAGAGAGAGAGGGAGAAGCAGGCCCTCCACTGAGCAGAGAGCCCGACATAGGGCTCGATCCCAGGACCCTGGGATCATGACCTGAGCTGAAGGCAGATGCTTTAACCCACTGAGCCACCCAGGGGCCCCAATAGAGGGAATTCTTAGCTATAATAGCATAAATGCCAAATAGAGGAAATCTGTTAATGAAGGATTTCTATTAAGCAAGTTGGGACACAGATGACTGAATGCTACGGTACTTACTCTATTTACTGCATTCTCTGTTACGTTACACTTAACTTCTCAGTCCCTGACTCTGAATTTTTCTCTGCCAGAAGCTACACTGCTTTTGGCAAATGAACATTTAGCATTTAGTATTCACTCCATTTAGCATTTCTAAGTGCTTATTGTACTTTTGGATTTTCCTCACAATCATCCTTAACTGTAAAGCATCCAGAAATGATTTTCATGGGTACATGAAGGTGAAGCAAATGCAGTACTGAGCCAGGGAAGAGAGTAGCTCCTGACACTGTGTGGTCCTGGAAGGAGAGAAGTGTGTGTGTGGTGATGTGGGCAGGGCCCAGGCCACAAGTCCTGCTTAGAGACATTCCCAGAGAGACAAGGTCCAGCCTGTGAGTAGGTTGTCTTCCTTACTCACATTTATTATCATATTGAAAATATAATGTTTGAGTTGAAAGGATCACTTGATGTGTTCTACATTTCAGAGGAAGAGTACACATGATCATTGGAAATGCTAAAAATCTAAGAATTTGAAGAGCAATTAATTTAGGGGGTCAGAGAGTTGATGAGAAACTGCCTGGGACATATTAGATGCACAATCTAATTTTCATTGATTGCATGAGTAAAAATGTAATTGAAGCATGAACTCAGACAGTTTGTTTTCATGAAGGGCTGGAAACTAAATTGGCTCATCGGCCAGTAGGAAATCAGTAGGAGCAAAGAAACTAATATTCTATATTAATTTTAGCAATACAACATTTTGTAACTAAGAAAAACCTGTCTAAATCAGTTGTTCTCAAATGTTGTTCACAGACCAGATTAGAATCCCATGGAGGGTGGTGGTGACTCCAAATTTCCCAATCCATATTCCTAGCTCACTCTCCCTACACACTTAAATTTATTAGATCTAAGTTGGGCCAAATTATCTGAATTTCTTGAAGTCCACTAGGTAGTCTAATTTGTTTCAAGGTTGGGAATTATTTTAGCTGAATCTGTCAACCCATTCATGACTAGTGTCCCAGCAAGGCCATTTGCCACTGCTGGCTGGTATGGCTCTTGTGACAGGGGACTCACTGATTTAAAAAAAAAAAAAATACATATAAGAAAGAAGGAAGGAAGGGAGGGAGAGAGGAAGGATGGAAAGTAAAAAAGGCAGAAAGAAGAGAAGGCAGAAAGAAAAGAAGGAAAGATTGGCACCTGGATGGCTCAGCCAATGAAGCCTCTGCCCACAGAAGGCTCCCTACTCAGTGGGGAGTCTGCTTCTCCCTCTCCTTCTGTTCTCTCTCTCTTTTTCTCTCTCTGTCAAATAAATAAATAAAATCTAAAAAAAAAATAACAAAAAACTTAACTATGGATTAGGAATTTAGAATAGTCACTTTGCAAGAAAACTTATACAAATAAGAACACTTAGGTGCTAGATCTAAAGTGTTATACAAAGCGAACACATTTGAAATGTCATTTTCAATAGGATTAAGTAGAACATAGAGCCAACTATTCAACAGGTGTTTCTGCAATTTCTTTTAAGCTATCTTTAACACTCAAGCCCCAGCCTGAGACCTTTGTAATTTATCTCATTTGTTTTTTCTAAACTTACATCTCAGATACATCTAATAATTTTACATGGCAAAGAAACTAAGTCTTGGAGAAATTAAATAGCTTTTTCAACATCATACAGTTAAGTAAATGGAAAAAGTAAAACCAGTCTTCTTCTCAGACTAAATAGCTCTTAGAATTAACCATTATTTTAGCCTGTTTTTTAAAAAGATTTTATTTATTTATTTGACAGACAGAGATCACAAGTAGGCAGAGAGAGTGGGGGGAAAGGAAGCTCCCCACCGAGCAGAGAGCCCAATGTGGGGCTTGATCCCAGGACCCTGGGATCATGACCTGAGACAAAGGCAGAGGCTTTAACCCACTGAGTCACCCAGGAGCCCCTATTTTATCCTGTTTTATCATAATAAATAATAATATAAAAAACAAGCATTATGTATTAGCATGAAAATGTATGATAGCTCAGGTAGGAACTATAGGATGGCCTGTAAATCTGTACCTACTCAAGTATAAAAATGTTAACCCAGGAATTGGATAATAACATTTCTAAAAGTTTTTAATTTGAAAAGAATGATATTTAGGTTAGGGTTATAAGAAATCAATAATTTTCACAGGTCAAATTATTTTTTCATCTTATTATTCCTGGGAATCAAGTCTTATTTAACTAATAGGGATGTTGTTATTAGGCAAGCAGTTTTCTTTCTGAAAGTTTATTGGATACACCCAAGAACAGTAGCAAAATACCCTATTGTCTAAAAGCAAAGAATCACATTTCCTATGTTGATTATTATTTACAAGGTGACATCAGAAAAATCCTTTTAATTTTTATATTTGTCAATAGAAAATGAAAATTGTGTACTATTTTTTTTTAAAGATTTTCTTAGTTCAGAGAGAGTACAGAGGAGGGGGAGAGATTCTCAAACTGACCCTGTGTTGAGCCTGGAGTCTAATGTAGGATGTGAACCCACAACCCTGAGATCAGGACTTGAGCCAAAACCAAGAGTTGGACATTTAACTGACTGTACCACCCAGGTGCCCTGAGAATTCTGTACTTCCTTAAGGAGAATTCCATCTCATCATATTATTTCAGTTGTATTTCTTAAAAATAATTACAATGTATACTTCCTGAAATTAATCCAAATCCCTGTTCTAGTATTTTGATACATCAATATTCAGGGGTAAGATAGGAAAGTAGAGTAGAAGTTTTAGTTCAATTCATGCCTATGTGCTGAAGTTGACAACTTAAAAGTATGTGTCTAGACTTTGCGCGTATTGTCTATCATTTTAAAGTGCATAACCTGATGAACAAAGAGGTTTAAAGAGGATAATTATATTTAGTAAATAAATATAATTTTAAACTGAACAAATTTGCTAATTTCCTTATATCTGGGATTTATTTCTTATGTTGGGCTTATACAAATAAATGAACCCTAGACACCTAGGTATTGTAATAAATAAAAAGAATTCAAGTAGATTATGTATTAGTCTTTATTTTTCTCTCTGCTTAGGGAAAAACAATTTTTTAGGACTTAAAGAAACTATATTTTAAATGGCCATTTCATAATGTGAAGTTCAATTAATTTTTGGTGTTCACCTCCATGTCACCAATATTTCAAATTTTCTATTATTCCCCTTATCTGTTCACTCTTAAATTAGGTTCATTAACTGTCAGAGTGCATTTGGGTCCAGAGAAAAACTTATCAAAATCCTTCAAAGCAAAATGGCTTCATCTTTGAAGTTACAGAGGTGATTATTTTTCATTTTTAAAGTTCAAGTGTTTTTTCTTAAGAAGGGGATGGGAAAGGAGAAAAATCTCCACATTACTAAATCAGAATTTAAATGAGTTGCTTAATAGAGAAAAAAATAATCTAATAAATTAGAATTTCATAAATCATGGAATAAACTATGTTATAGTATAAAAGCTTCTTGAGATAAAAAAAAAAATGAGCCACAGTAATCATTTTAAATGTAGGTTAAAAACACGAGTCCCTCACCACAATAACAACAATCATTAGAGAAAACACTGTTCTTTTCAAATCATTTTTGAAATCTGTCTATTACCTATTAGGATGAAGGTCTAATTTTATTTTAGAATATCTAGAAAGGATCTATTTAAAAAATCTGTTAGATCACATGTATTAAGTAAAACTGTGCTTTTTGAATATTGGGACCAACATGGGTCCCTTTTTCCTTTTATTCACATATGGTTTTACTACAAAAGTCTTTTTTAGAGGCAAGTTCAAAAATAATTTCAGTGCTTGGTTATTTTACTATGGTAGTAACTAAGTTGAAAATTTTCAACTGGGTATTTAATGGATCTTTATTCTCGTCTTTGAGCACATGGTTCATCATACTGACTGGGTAGCGTTTAGAATTAATTGACAATAGGAAACTTAGGGATGGGAAGAGAAAAAAGAATGAGAATGTTAAAAACACAAATGTATATATTTGCAAGGCAGCCTATAGATAGGTAATGTGAGTTTAAGCAAAGTACTTTTGTCACACCAGGAGGAAAGAGTCAAGTATTGTATGTAAGGAGCTGATGCAGAGTCTAGAATGTATTGTCTGGATTTGTGTTCTGCCGTGAAGTCATCATGGCATTAAATTTTTTAAATCTGTCAAGTAGGAAGTGAGGTTGAGATTCACCTCTGGATGCTGGGATCTTTCTCAGTGAACAGGTCTACTGACTATAAGAAAAAGAGTTACTTCTACCTCTTGAAATTGCTGCTCATTTTTGGATGCACAGTGATGAGATTCTCTAAGTGGAAGCTAATCAGGAAAAAACAAAAACAAAAACAGAAAACAACTATTCTGCCCTTCTCTTAACTTGTTTAACAGTTAAGGTTCAAGAATAAAAGCAGAAACCACTTCAGAATGTTCAAGAAGAGATGTAGCACAGGAATAATATTGGAAGGGCTGGTAGAGGAATTAGAACAAATACTACTGGCCCTCAGTCTCGGTAATAGGATCCAGATGTTGCTAGTGTTAACAAGGTCATGAAAGTGTATTTCAGAGTGATTGAAGCATGCAGAAAGGTGGGATTCATGGACAAAACCCAGAAGCTGCTGTTAAATGCTGGGTGTGATAAAATCTACTGGTGTCTGCCTTTGCTGCAGCAAGGAAGTTCCTACTTTCCAAATCTTGTGAGAATGCCTGAAATTGGTGGATTCCACTCTGGAACCCTGCATCAAGGAATTCTGAAAAATGTGTTTCCTAGGTTTCTAGATGTCCTTATGAGGGACAATCCTAAAGAGGTAGAAATGATCCCGAGTATAGAAAATCTGAATTAGCTCCCTTCCTCAATATTAAAGATGAGGATTTTTAATGTACTTTTGTTACAAATTTGTTTCTTTTAGGATTCTTTCAATACTAAGTATTTATTGACTCACTCTTGGTGGAACTAGATATGTTCAGGACATAATCACAACATGTGTTGAGTCCTATTCTATGAAAATGTTTCCCTGTGATACAAAGCAAGTTATAATGGAGGAGTGATTTGAGAGCAAATAATTAGACAAGGAGAAACCATGAACTTTAAAGACTTGGTGTAATAATTTGCTAGGGCTGTCATAACAGTATCACAGATTGGGAGGCATGGACAACAGAAAGAGTAATTTATTTTCTCCCAGACTAGAATTTCCAGATCAAGATATCTGTAGGTTAAGTTCCTTCTGGAAGCCCTAGGGAGTATCTCTTTCAGTTGTTTGTCCTGGCTTCTGGTGTGTTGTTGTAAATCTTTGGCATCCCTTGGCTTATAGGCACGTCACCCCAATGTCTGCCTTCATGTTTCCATGGTATTCTCTCTGTATCTCTTCACATTATCTTCTCTCCATACATGTTTCTTTTACCTCCGTGACCATATTTCCACTTTGAATAGGGATACCAGTCATAATTAGATTAGGGTGCACACTGCTCCAGTATGACCTCATCTTAACTACTTACTTCTGGTTGTTTCCAAATTAGGTCACATTCTGTGGTGCTGAAGGTTAAGACTTTAGCATTTAGCATTATAGAGGGAACATATTTTAACCCATAACACCCAGCTCCATTACTTACTAACATGCACAAAACACTCAGCACTTTGTAGCTTCAGTTTTCTCCTACATGGAAAAGTAATGATTTATAATCCACTTCAAATGGTTGCATGAGAATACTTTTTTTTTAATTAGAACATTTTTTCCACATTGACAGAGCAGGTACCAACTAAATATGGGGGCTTTTTTTTTTTTTTCCTCTTAAAATGGCAATTCAACTAGACTTACATGAACTGGACCGTAAAGGATAGATATGCTGTCAATATCAAGGAAATTGAGGAAGGAGAGATATGGTTTCACCAAGCTGCTCTCGGTTTGCAATGAGTTTAAATTAATGAGGAGTTGAATTTCTAGTCTGTCAACTGATGTGTTGGGACCTAAGAAAGAACCAGGTGTTGAGAAGTTTGGCAGATTCTCTTGTCTTATAAATACGTCGCTGTTCTTTAGATCAGAATCCCAACTTTTCAGGTAACATAAATACAAAAGGCAAAATTTAATAACTATAACACTAGCAGGAAAATTATTCTGTATGTCAGAAAAATTCTAGAAATTGAAAATTTGTGCTGTATATTACAAGGAAAAATGTGAATAAATTAAAATGTAAGAATACTTATGTTTAATATCTTCCAGGTTTTGTTCTGTATTAAAGAAAAAAAAAACACTGATTAAAATGTGGAAATGTTTCATTTTTTCCCAAAAAATGACTTTTTCTTAAAGTTAAATAATAAATGTAGATTGAGAAGTGAAATTATATATTTTTGAGACTGCTTTTGAAAGGCCAGATGGTTCTTAAATAGCACTGTGTTTACTGAAATGCAGATAATGGCAGTTTTGCAAACCATGAAATTAGTATTGGCTGTAGGAAGAAAGAAGAATCTATTACTCAAATTGTTATTTAAAGCAAATTATGCATTTCCATAACACAAATTAATTATGTTAGCACTTACATAAATAAAAATATTGAATAAGCAAAGATCTCTATGAATAGCAAAACATAGTTCAATGCAAGAATTAAGCCTTTAGCCCTTCCTACTGGCATCTCAGACCAAAAAGAAAAAAAAAAAAAAGAACCAATGAAGGATTTACAAATCAATTCTATAAAGAATGGTAACAATGAGAATAGTAATACATAATATTTATTGATTACTTGTGATGAACTCAGCATTACCCTTAGCACTTACACATGTTATTTCAAATAAAAATCTTTAAAATCTATTGTTTTTAAAGATTTATTTATTTGTTTGACAGACACAGATCACAAGTAGGCAGAGAGGCAGGACTGGGTGGGGGGGGGAGTGAGTAGCAGGCTCCCTGCCGAGCAGAAAGCCCAATGCTGATGCTGCGATGCTGTGGGGCTCAATCCCAGGAACCTGAAATCATGACCTGAGCTGAAGGCAGAGGCTTAACCCACTAAGCCACCCAGGAGCCCCTAAATTCTATTTTTGACAGTGTAAACATCTCACAAATTTCAACTCTTGGAAATGAGGTTTCTCATAGAATATTGAGACCATAGAATGTATGCTAAATAGTTTAAACTTATAGTGCCACAAACTGTCTCGAAACTTTAGGAAGTCTCAGGCCCAAAACAAACAGACAATGTCATGAGAAGATGTACAATGAGTGGATGAAATTCACAGAGAAAGGGGACTCTCCCTCCTGGAGGCTGTATGTGCCTCCCTTCATGTGCTCACTCCCTCCTATTTCAGGTCTGGGTTGCCCTAAGTGGGCCACTCCTGTGACTGATTTTTTTCCCCTTGTGCTGGACTTAATCTTCTTACTCTTGCCATTCGTATTCAAAGCTTTTGGCAGTTGCTTTTCTGTCTGATTTCATCACAGTTGGAGAGCTGTTTTTCCTGAAGAAGCTCCTAGCTGTCATAGGAGGGGAAAATGAGTGTCTTCCCAGCAGAATGACACAAGGGCAATTGATGCCCTGAGAACAAGTGCATAAACTCTCTCCAGTGTATTTTCTTTCTCTACTTTAAAGTACTATTAGGAGAAGAAGGTTTTAAAAAAAATTGTTCAATACAGTGTTTGGAGTTTTTAACCATTTAGTGGACATATGTTAGTTTTACAGGTATTGCAGAGGTTATCTTGGGATCAGAGGGAACTCAGCATGATCAATTTCAATATCCCAATTTGAGAGTACCAAATTTACATGAATAGATCAGAAAAGTGGTAAGGTAATTTCAAATTGTATCTTTCTTGAATATTTTAAGCCAATGACATGCTCTTTGAATTTACCAGGGGCACAAACAATCCAAAGGTCCAGAGCAGATCAGGTGGCAGAAAACTAATGTTTAGGGAACTAGGGATTATTTTTGCTAAAGAAGAAAAAAGTGGTTCTCAAAAATGTTAACACAGACTGGAGATCATGAACCTTTTGTAATGCTGTTTCTGACCATAAAATACAGTGACAGCTTTGGTGTGCTATGATTTATTTTCCCCATGAGTTGTACTCAGGGAACAAAGATGAATCTGGCATAGACTCTGCCCTTGAAAACTCAAATTTAGAAAATTTTATATAAAAAGTTACATATAATAAGTATACAATTTGTCTTGGATATTTTTATTTTGATATATTTGCAATTGGTTTCAGATAAAATATTTTTAAAAACACCTCCAGAATTCCGATTTTATGGAAACTTCATATATTAAAAAAAGAAGCCTGATTAAAAAAAGAAGTCATTCTTGATAAGCTGAACTGAAAATTCTCAGTGGTATTATGGAGTTCCCAGAGGGAATGTCTATATTCCTATGTTCATCAGAAAAAAACACTAATTCTCTATCTTTACATTGCATACTTTACAGAGAAAGCACTTAAAGAAAACACTAACGTTTTCTCAGTATCTACTCAGGCATTCTCAGGCACTGGCATCAGAAATTTACAAGCATTGCATATTTAAACCTTACAGCAAATTCAGGAGGTAAGTCTTATTATCCCTACTTTGTACGTGAGGAAGGAGAGGATGCCGCACATTTAATTGTGGTCCCTAATGCTATTGCAGAATTAGTTATAATGAAGGACTTCTGCAAGGATCGCTGAGCAAATGTGGGAAGACTTTCCTTGTCCTTTGGCATGCAGGTTGTAATTTGGCACCAGTAGGAATGTATCATACCACTTTCATCTAGTAATTGCTGTGCTAAAATTGCCAAATATTGTTTTATACTAATTGAAACTCTTATTTCAACTCTATGACAAAAGTGTTCAAAATATTAAGGACAGGTAAAACCTTTTCCATGATCGTTGCTATAGATATTCGTGAACTGAGAGGTTAGTTAAAGTTTTAAAAAAGCCTCATTCTTAGAAATCTGGCCTTCCCCAAAAGGAATTGGGCTTCTGCCATGTTCCATGGTGACATATCACAGGTCATTGCCTATGGTGATCAATCCTGGTCAACCCCTGGGTTCAAAGCCTGTTTCTAATACCGGTCAGGGGGCTGGTGTCTACTCCCAGCTCTGAATGCACATCTTATGGGCTGATGTCCATGTTCTGGCATGACACATTGCCGGTTTATCCTGGAGGGTCACAATATCTTTAGACATTGACAGAGATATCATCATCCCATCATCCAATTGTTAGTGGAAATATTTAAAATTCTAACATGAAAGACTTTCATTCCTGGCTGCCTCTTTGACCCAATAACTACCGGCCCACAAGCTTATCATTTAATGAAGACTGAAATTAAATGAATACCTACAGTCTACCATTAATATGAGTATGAGCCCTGAAATGTCTGTACCAACTTTTTCGTGTGGCAGGCAGGGGGTGGGGGGGCGGGGAGGAAGGGCAGAGTGGGAGGGGGAGGGAGAATCTCAAGCAGGCTCCACACCCAGCATAGAGCCTGAAGCAGGGTTTGACCTCACAACCCTGAGATTATTACCCGAGCTGAAATTAAGAATCGGATGCTTAAATGACTGAGCCACCCAGGTGTCCCTGCATGCCACCTTTTGCCAGATTATTTCATCTGATGTTATTTAGTTTTTCTAAGACATCCAGTCATCAGGCTTAAGTCCTGGTGAAATACTGTGTATGCTTATGAGGAAGTAATAAACATTTGTATGTGCATCTTATTTTGTCAATACCTCTGTAGATTTTATCATTTTGTGGTGGTGACCTAACCTGCTTCCATTCTCTGTCAGTTTGCTTCCACTCATCTGACCCCCATCTTCACTTTATTCCCTGATATTAGGGACTTAATAAATGCCCTTATATTTTCAGCAAAGATTTTCCTCCAGAGATTGCTCTTTTATGTTCACATAGATATTAGCAGGACTTTAATCCAAAATAAGTGGTAGTTGGGGCATTTGGGTGGTTCAGTTAAGCATCTGCCTTTGGCTCAGATTGGAATCCCAGGGTCCTGGGATGGAGCCCTGTATTGAGGTCCTTGCCCAGCAGGAAGCCTGCTTCTCCCTCTCACTCTGTCTGCTGCTCCCCCTGCTTGTGCTCTGTCTCTCCTTCTCTGTCAAATAAATAAATAAATAAATATATAAATCTAAAAAAAAATGCCAAATAAATGGCAGCTATAAATTTAATAAGTCTTTTCCTACTCATAAGCATGAGCATTGATTCATCATCTCTATGTGCATTCATTTGTCCTCTTTCATGAATATAATTTTTATACCAAATATTTAGAGATTTTGATAAATTTTTAGTGAAATTAAAGCCTTTATGCAGATATACTATAATTGAAGGAAGATGGACCTTATCTCCATTAAAGATTCCTATAATTCAAGCTTGGTAAATAAATTAATCCCTTTTTTAAAGCTAAACAAATTAAACTGTTTGCTTAAATTGCAAAATCAATATAGCTGGAATGGAGGTCACATTTATAATACATAAATAAATCATTTAAGGCCATGCAATAAAGAAGGAATAAATTACTTGCAGCTTATTTTAAAATAAGTAATGAAATAAGAGATTACATCTCGAAAAAAGAGAGGACTTTCGAACTGTATTAGCAACTGAACTTTAACCAACACTCCCACTTTGGGAAAAACGCTAAAGGTCTCTGAGCTATGTGGAAAAATTGAAAATCTCAACTCTTTTAAGTTTATTCTCACTCAGAAAAAAAAAAAAAGTCAACAGCACATAGTTATTTTGAAACAACTTAGTGATTTTCACTTGAGAAATGGGGATTTTACTTGGACTAGATTTTTTTTTAAATAAAGGAGTTGGGAATAGATTGGAGAAACAAGAAAATCCAGTCCGAAGTTCATGCTTTTCTCCTAAGTACTGTTCCAGGTACTCCTGTTAATACAGAAACATAAAAGATGATATGAATCCAGCCAGTGCTTATCTAGTTGAGAAGAAACAAGATATAAATTCATTACAGTGTAACTAGTAAGATTTGAAACTGTAAGCATTGTAGGCAATGACATTTTTCATTGTTAACAAAAATGGACGGATAATAAGAACTATAACTTCAGAGTGGAAGAAATCTCTATGAGAAATATTGGGCCACTTTATCTTTTTTTTTTTTTTTAACAGATTTATTTATTTGAGAGAGAGTGAGAGAGCAGGGTAGGGGGGCTGGGGGAGGGAAGGGCAAAGGGAGAGAGAGTCATAAGCAGACTCTGTTGAGCGTGGAGCCCAACGAGGGGCTCCATCTCACAACCCTGAGATCATGACCTGAGCTGAAACCAAGAGTCTGACACTTAACTGACTTTGCCAGCCAGATGCACCCACTTAATCTATGTTGACTGTCTCCTGTCTTTGATAAGAAACAAAATCAAGGGGCACCTGGGCAGCTCAATCGTTAAGCGTCTGGCTTTGGCTCAGGTCATGATCCCAAATCATGATCCCGAATCAGGCTCCCTGCTCAGCGGGAAGCCTGCTTCTCCCTCTCCCCCTGCTTGTGTTCCCACTCTCACTGTGTCTCTCTCTGTCAAATAAATAAAATCTTCAAAAAAAAAAAATAAAAAGAAGAAGAAGAAACAATATCAAATCATATTATCTTGGATATCAACTTACATTTGAATGGTTCTCTCTGCCCCAGGAAAAGTATATGTTAAGATTATTTTAAGAAAAAAGAAAGAATCACAAAATTCTTTAAATCAGATGCAATAATTAAAAGAACTGTATTAAGAAAGAGAAAAAAATGGAAAAATGAAGTACTCTTAAAATGCCACTATTTCCTACCTAATAAACTCTCCATTAAGATTTTATTTGCTTGTTAGTATTGATAGATGGAAGTAGATGAGGTAGACAATACTCCACAAGTACGAGAAAGAATTTATTATGGGATAATAAGCTAAAATTAGAAATTTAACCAAAGTAAACAAAAATAATATCTCAGGTTATATCTTGAGATCAACATAGTTTGAGTTCTGTATCCTTGTAGTTCTGACGTTCTTACTAGAAATAGTAGTCATGGGGTTGTTATAATTCAAAAGTCTAAAGAAGGAATCTTCATAAAGCTTATAATGCTAGCTAAGACTTACATAGTACTTATACTGTATGAGAGGCCCTGTCCTAAGTGACTGACATTTAAAAACAAATTTTTTTAAAGATTTTATTTATTTATTTGGCAGAGAGAAAAAGAGCACAAGAAGAGGGGAGCAGCAGGCAGAGGGAGAAGGAGAAGCAGATTCCCCACTGAGCAGAGAGCCTGTGTGGGGCTCAATCCCAGGACCCCAGGATCATGACCTAAACTGAAGGCAGATGCTTAGCTGACTGAGCCACCCAGGCACCCTGTGACTGCCTTTTTTAATTAATTCAGTCTTCACAACAGTTTTGTGAAAGAGGTAACATCACTGCCCACCCTCAGTAATATTATACAAACCAGGAAACAAGTACAGACTGCAAGTTCAAAAATCTGATTTTTCCAAAATAACTGGGTGGTTTGGGCTCTTACAGTTCTGAGATGATCATAACTAAACCCTCTCATCCACTTACCATTTTAGATCATTTTTATGATTTATGTAAATTTGGGCCAAAAAGTACTTTTGTGGGAAGATGTTAGGGTCTAACATTTCTCTCTCTTGGAGAGAATCTGGCTATGGTATTACAAGCCATAGGCTGTTTTATGATTATTGTTTTGAGTTTATCCCATGACTATTATTGGAAGGGGTCTCAGATTAACACTAGGTATTGTCATTCACAGCAAGCCAGCATAGCATTAGTTTAATGTAACGTTGTCAAGAGGGTAGTATATTTGGCATCAAACTATGATGTGCTAAGAATGCAAAGGTGGGGAAGCTTACAATAGACAGAATTCTAATATGCCCAGAGACTTCTCGCCCATGTTGTATATACACTTTTTCCCGGTTATTTAATCAAAACACTAACTCGGGTATTTATTTGAAGGGATCTTGCAGATGTAATTAAGATCCCAAATCATTTTACTTTAATATAGGCAGATTACCTGGGCCAGTCTAAATTAATCACATGAGCTCTTTAAATCTGGAGACAAAAGTCAGAGAGAGGGAAGTCAGAGATTTGCAGCGTGAAAAGGATTCAGGAAGTACATTCTGGCTTCAAGATGGATAGGGCTTGGGGCAAGGAATGCTAGTGGCTTCTCAAAGGTGAAAGGGGATCCCAATAGGCAGTCAGAAAACATACTGGAACCTCAATCCTACATCTGTAAGAAACTGAAACTTCCCAAACTTATCCCAAGAAAGAACTGTGAAGTTGATCTTTATCCAGAGTTTACCCATGAGAACTCAGTCTGGCAGATACTTTGATTTTAGCCTTGTAACATGCTGATGAGCCATGCCCTGCCAGCCTTCTGGCCCCCACAAAGATGAGGCCTCCGTGTTTTGTAAGTTTGGAAGGAAAAACTATATGCACAGAGCCATTCTCCCTTCTCTGTCTTTCCTTTTTGAATTGATTCCAGAAATGAGTCTGTGATTTTAGTTAATTTGGTTACTCCTCTGTATGCCATTCATTTTAAAGGGCTCTCCTGTGGGATGGTGGTAATATTTAAAGAGTTTGCGTGGGTCCCTGGGTGTCTCAGTCAGTTAGGCATCCAAGTCTTGGTTTCAGCTGTGGTTGTGACCTTGGGGGTCGTGGGATTGAGCCCTGGGTCTGGGCTCCACGCTCAGCAGGGAGTCTGCTGCGCTCTCTCTCTCTCTCTCCCTACACCCATCCCCACTCTCTGTTTTTCTCTCTCTCTCTATCAGGTAAATAAATAAATCTTTTTTTAAAAAAATAAAGGAGTTTGCAGTTTGGGAATGGAAAGTCAAAGAAACCAATAAGGGAAACATTAGCCAGACACCTTAAGAAACATATAGTGCACTTCTGAAGAACAAAGTAATTAATGAAAACTTACATCTTAAATTTAAATCTTAATTAAAGATTTAAGTTTGGTTGGTGCCTTATTAAGCATAGATTTTTCTCTTGGTAGTGTGCAACCTATATTTCCAAAATTGTTATGTTTTTATTTATATGCAGTTAGTTGTCTTCTAATATTTGCTGCATGATAAAAGATGTTAAATCTAACTCTCATGATTTTTTTTAAAGAAGATTGCATTTTGAGACATCTTACTTTATAAAAGATGAGATATATAGTGGTTATTTCTATAGAAGTAAAGCTGCAAATACTGGGCCTTAGGAAAAGTATATGTCTTAGGCTAGATGCTGAACTACTAACAATGAAGACACTAATTATACTGACCAGATATGGGGGAGCATTAGGACTCAGGCCACTGTGCAATGACCTTCAATTCCCTAGGCACAACTTACCCTCAGCAAGCACCAGGCATTAATGCATCCACGTGGTTCATTAATGCTGGTATGGGACTATGTTCAAAGGAGAAATTAAAATTAAGAATCTTTAATATGCTGGATAGGAAATTAATAATAAATTAATACACCAAATATACTATACCTAGTACTCTCTAGTATTCGAAGTTGCTTCTGTTTTTTTCTGACTTGCCCCTTTTAATATTTTTTATACTAAGGGTAACTCATAACTCTAAAAATAGTAAAACCATTTCATTGTTAAAAAACAACCTACAGGGCGCGCCTGGGTGGCTCAGTTGGTTAAGCGACTGCCTTCGGCTCAGGTCCTGATCTCAGGGTCCTGGGATCAAGCCCCGCATCGGGCTCCCTGCTCAATGGGGAGCCTGCTTCTCCCTCTCCCTCTACTGCTTTGTCTGCTTGTGTCTCTCGCTCTCTCTGTCAAATAAATAAATAAAAATCTTAAAAAAAAAAAACAACAACCTACAGAATAGACACCAAGTACGAAAATCAATGAATATAAAAGTACTGAGAAAACTAGATATCAGTCTTGTCAGTTATTTAGAAGTCTCGCAAAGTCACGAGAGTTCTTAAGTATGTACCAAATAGAAAAACAGAGTATCATCAAGAATTTACCCAATTTAACAGTGAAAATAGAAACTAGAGAAAGGAGCTCTCTGGTGAAGGAGAGGAGTCCGTATTTTCTTAATTGCTTATGATATAATTGAAAAATTTTGGATTTAAAAGACAAGTATCCAGTTCAGAGCCATGCCCCATCACTATTCCTGTTGTATTTCCCAACTCAATTCACTTCTTCTGGTTTCCTCGCCCATCAAACTGGCAGAAGACGAGCAGCCTTTTGTAATTCTGAGGATGGGTTGATACGAGGTCATGAAACTGCTCTGTAAATTTGCAAGAATGTAGAAATGTTAGTTAATATTAATTTCTTTCACAGTCAGCCCATCTGGTCTTACTAAAAAGCCCAAGTATTTAGTCCACCTTTTTTGGTCTCTTTTCATATAGAATTTGATTCGTCCCTCGGATCATTTGTTAGCCTTTAATCACCTTTCCAATCTCAACTGCATCTTTCTTAAGTTGCAACTACATATATATATATATATATATATATATATATGTGTACATTTTATATATATGTATATAAGAATATTTTTTAAAATGTTCATATATATGTATATATATATGATTTTTTAAAAATGTTCTTTGGTTGTAATGCACTTTGGAAGTAGTTTGAAAAATACCATATAAGCTTCATTTGCAAAAGGCATGGACAGGGGAGAAAAAGGCAACGATATACATAGATTATAGAAACCAATGTATAAATATGTAAACATTAACATCATTCCACAATCACTTCTTCATTTTACAATTACTTCTTCATTTTATTTGCATTTTAATAACTTCATTTACATGCATCTGGAATGATGCTGTTTTTAACATATTTTGATTGGATTCTTTGATGGATATGTTACTTGTTTTATACTTAGAGTTGGTGAGTTTTTGGAGTATTTCTGTTCCTGAATAACCTCCAGTTTTACCCTATAGTTAACCTTCAATGTTTTGGCTTTTCAGTTCTGAATTAGCATATCTTGTGAGTTGCCCACGTTTGCACCAGAAAAACACAGCAAACCTCATTGAAACCTGAGTTGGCAAAGTGTTGAATTTTCAGTATTATATTCCAAAAAGGGGTTGTTAAAACTGAGAAAAAAAAAATGTTAGACCTAACATAACAGCATCTCATCCTACCTCTGAGGGACTGACTTATATTCTTATATTTTTTTCAATAGTAGATAACCCTGTTTTTAAAAATCCATGACAGTGCTTAGGGTTTTGCCAGTGAAGATCTCAGTCTTCTGTGTGTGACCATTGCAGACGGGGGTTAGTGTGCCTCTGCATTCCCAGCCTCCCTTGCGGTTGGGCCATGAGATGGGATCCTGGCAAATGGAAGGTGGACAAAAGTGTTGCAGGCAGTTTCCATTTCCAAGCCTGACCCCTTAGTGCACAGGAGCCTCAGGCTCTCTCTTGCTCTGAAGCTTGTAGCAATCTGGGAGCTGCATTCCCGATGCTATTGCTACAAGACTGAAGAGGGCCATCCAACCACATGTACGGTGCCCGGCGCCCAGGAAAGAACTGTTACTGTGTTCAGGGTTAATTTGTTGTTGCCCATCAATGGTGACAGCAGTTGCTCTAGGAATGAAGGGATTAAGGTGATGTCTAGTGAAGGAAGACAGCTGAAGAATAAGAACAAGACTCTTAAGAAGGCAAGACAGTCCAAAAGTGAACTCACGCAGCAAAATCAGAAACTTGGCCCTGGAGATGGGGAAGAAAGAAACAACCCCCTTCAAAGGTTTTAATGAAGGCTGACTTTCTCAGGACAAAGGTTCTCAAGTCATTTTTATTATAATATTTTAATTCAGGCTTTTTACATTGTTGGGTGCTGTTTTAAACATTCTTTTTTTTTAAAGATTTTATTTATTTATTTGTCAGATAGAGAGAGAGCACAGGAGCGAGCACAGGCAGACAGAGTGGCAGGCAGAGGCAGAGAGAGAAGCAGGCTCCCGGCTGAGCAAGGAGCCCAATGTGGGACTTGATCCCAGGACGCTGGGATCATGACCTGAGCTGAAGGCAGCTGCTTAACCAACTGAGCCACCCAGGCGTCCCTCATTTTTTTTTTAAATCTTCATAAGAATATCCTGTGGGATGCCAGCATGGTGTAGGCAGTTAAGCGTTCAACTCTTGGTTTAGGTCCCGATCTCAGGGTTGTGAGATGGAGCCCCTCATTAGGCTTCCTGCTCCTCACGGAGTCTGCTTAAGACTGTCAGACTGTCAAAAAAGGAACCAAAAAATCCAAAACAAGCTAACAGACTGTCAGACTGTCTTTCCATCCCCCCTACCCCTCACTCTCCCCAACCCCTCACCCCTGGCTCTCTCTCCTTCTCCCATCCATCAATCAATCTCTTGGTTTTTTTAAAGAATATCCTGGAAAGGTGTTACTACAGATCTGCTTTAAAGATTAAGAAGTTGAGGCTTAAAAGGTCAAGTCAAATACCCAAGGGAATAGAGCTACAATGTAACAGAACTGGAGTCTGAACCCAGGATTTCCCTCCCCAGAGCAGAGGCATACAGTGTACCATACTTCCCGCCTCTTTAGGAGAGCCAAGGGAACCCAGCAAGCGGAACTGTCATCTCTCTGAACTGCAGTCAGACACACACCACTCGCCACTGACACAGACATTCCTCTAGTAACGATTCCTCCACATTCCATTAAGCTATAATTCTGACAAAATAAATGCTTTAAATAATATCTTAAAAGTTAACAATGGAAGGAATTGAATGCCATGCTTTTACTTTGATAACTTTTCTTACTCCTTGATTTTTAACATGTATTACTGAGCAGGTAAAATAATACATTTCCTCAAATGGTTCACCCCTACTTAAAATCCTCCAAGAGGTTTATCTATGTCCCTAGACTAATATCCAGTCTCCCATATCATTATTTCCAAGATGTAACTTGGTCTATTGCCTGTTCTGGTCTCCAACCTTTCTTCATTACAACCCCCTTCACCCTCTACATTCTAAGTGCACTGCCCTTCTTTTTGCTCCTTGCCCGGCAGGATCCATTTCATTGAAGAGTCGTTGCACCTGCTGTTCTCTCTGCCTGGAAGACTCTTCTCCAGATTATTTTATTGTTTGGCTTCTTATTATTTAGGTCTCAACCAAATTGTCACCTCTACAAAGAGACTTTTACCAGCCAGCTAACATGAAGGGACCCACCCCTCATAATACATAAGCTTATTTTATGTTCTTCATGAAGCTTATGCAGCTCTGAAATGAACTGGTATATATATTGTTTTACTTATATTTTTTTCTTTATCTTGATAACTGTGTGTGTGTGTGTGTGTGTGTGTTAAGAACACTTACCATGAAATATTACTCTTTTAATAGATTTTAAGTATTAATGAAGTATTATTAACTATAGCCCAATGCTGAAAAGTAGATCTCTATTGCTGAATCATTATGCATTACTGAAACTTTATACCTATTGAACATTTCCCAATTTTTCCTTCCCCCACCCCCCACCTTGGTCCCTGGAAGTCACCTCGCTACTCTGTGCTTCTATGTACCCATGTAAGTCATATCATGCAGTATTTGTCCTTCTATGGATGGCTTATTTCATTCAGCAAATGTCCTCCAGTTTCATCCATATTTTTGAATATGGCAAGATTCTTTATTTATTCTATGTCTCATCCAATTAGAACATGTATTCTAAGACAACAGTGATTTTTTTACTATCTTTAGTTTGCTCTTAAGTTTCTGTCACTCACAATGGTGCCTGGCACAAAGTAAGAGCTCAGTAAATTTTGTTGAATAAGTGAATGATATTATATGTGGTGTTTTTTTAAAGAGGAAACTGAGAAGACACTTTGAAGAATGAGTTGTGTAGTAGTGAAGGGCTCAGGTTTGGGAGCCCAGATCTGTGGGCTTAACAGGGCTCTTGCCATGAGCCCTGTTGAACTTTGCACAGATTTTGCCAACTCTGTTCCTTAGTTTCTTTTCTTGTATAAAGGGAATAAGAGGGACATCTTCCCCCAAGAGTTGTTTTTTTTCTATTTATAAATATAATTTAGAATTGTACCAGATATAGAATAAATACATGTGTGTCTGTTATATAAATAAACCATAGACAGTTCAGGTGATATTGCAAAAGCTTCAGGGTTCTCTGTTTTCAGTTGTTTCAGATCACTGACTTCATTCTTCAGTCAATAAGAAATACAGAATTGCATTGAAACACTGAATCAATCCACTTTTTATCAAAGTTCTTGAGTTTGGTGCATACGTGGGCAGCTGTGGAGAGTGTGTGATGTATGGGGTGGGAGTGGAGTAGAGCAATGGAGCCTGTGGTCATCTTAGTAAAGAAATGGGCCATTAATTTTTTACCTTAATCAATTTAACTGACAATATTTGTTAGATAATTGGCATCACATGTAATTTTGCTTAGACAGGTTTTTATTTTTATAGAACTAGAAATAGGGTGCCTGGGTGGCTCAGTCAGTTAAGCATCTGCCTTCAGCTCAGTTCATGATCCCAGGGTCCTGGGATTGAGCCCCCCAATGGGTCTCCCTGCTCAGCAGTGGTGAATCTGCTTCTCCCTCTGCCCCTCCCCCAACTTGTGCTCTCTCCCTCAAATAAACAAATAAAATCTTAAAAAAACAAAAAAAAACCCACCTGGGAATAGGATTATTTTCAGAATTACATGGCAGATTTTCACTCTCTTAGGAATGTTTGGAACTCTTTCTTTGGGCACGAAGCTTTCCTAAGGCATTTTGCACCAGAGGAATTTCAGTTTGGCAGTGTCATGAACATGCCTGTCCAAAACTCTGGTCATCACATTTCAAGACCACGGAAACGTATGTTCAAAAACTGATCAAACATTTGACACAAACCTGACATCTCCAACTGAGTCAAAAGTAACTTCTTTCTGATTCTCCCTTTGTTCTGTTGTTCTATTACATTTAAAAAATAAGCCCAGGGATGACTCCAGGCAAAAATGTCAGCTTTAAATCACCAGCCTGTCATTCAAAGCCTTCCATACTTTGCCCCTCCCAGGGCTTTTCAATCCTATAGTGAACAGACTCTCCCTCCCATCTTGTGTTTTAGGCCCCAGCTCCATTGTCATTTCTTTCCTGCAGCCTTCACCCAAGCTTCTCTGTGTAGAATATTCCCTTGACCTCATATAAACCTAAAAAAAATGTTTCTTTTGCAAATTCCATTTAAATTCTTCCCTAAAATATATCAGTATCTGTGCTATTTAGACTCTCTTATTCCTTTCTTCCTCCATTCTTTTCTCTTAGGTTTGTTTTCCACATTTAATTATTTTAAACATTACTTTAAAGATAGCAGTCAGATGAAAAGAGATGGGAAAAATATATATACTCTTGTCTGTGACAGGGAATATCGAAAATGGTTACCAAAAATATTTTCATTCCTTATACATACTCGCTCCTCTAGCCCATCTAGAAGTAGAGTCTCATTGCCTTTTCCTTAAATCTAGACTGGCTTTGAATAACAGAATGTGGTGGGAATGGCAAGTCGAGACTCCTGAGTTCAGGCCTGAAGAGGAATGGTAGTTTTTGTTTCCTTCCTCTTCATGCCAGCCACTAGGTAAGAAAAATGACTTAGGGGGTCACCATGTTGTGAAGAAGCCAAGCCAGTAATGCAGAGAGTTCACATGAATGAGCATAGCCAGGGAAGCCATCTTAGAATTTCCCAGCCATCAGCTAACTATAGGTGGGTGAGTACCTCCAACCAGTGATATATGGCACCAAAAAACCTCTCGGTGAAGCTTAACCAACCCACAGAATTCTGAAAAATATTCCATTGTCTTTGTTTTAAGCCCTGCATTTAGAAATCGTTTATTACTCAGCACCAGAAAACTGAAACTGTTTCTTAACTGCTAAAAAAAAAAGTTTTTGCATCGAGAAGACTGGAAGTAGCAAGCAAACAAGTTAGGCATTACCTGTGAATATATTTTTTAAATATTACGTTTTCTTTTCACCATTACTGACCATTTTTCAAATTCACTAATTGGTCAGTTGAAAATCCTATCAATATTACAGATTAGGCTAAATGACCTTGGTCCATTTACTCTATTTCTGTGCCTTCATTTAATCATCATTAAAAGGGAAATAATAATATTGTCTCCCTTATCTGTTGTGAGGTTTAAATGAATTAATTTTAGTAACGTTCTTAGTCGTGGTAAGGCTCTACCAAATGTTTGTAATTATGACTGTTATTAGGATATTCAAGGAATAAACTAATCCTTAAAATGTCCGACAGGAAGAAAATAATTACAGCAAGTGTAAACATTCCTTTGATATCTAAGTGGTGAAAAATAACCTGTGTGTTTTCTCTAAAGATCCTATATGGCTGCCTCCATGTTTTCTCTTGTGATTTGCCATTAAGAAGTTTCACACTCAAATTTATATTTAGCTGTTGCAAATGTGCAGAATCTTAAAGCCTACTAATCTTTGTTGCTTTGGAAGGAGGCTGCATCTCATAAAGATCAAGAAATGTAAATGATTGAATTTTAAACAGATTTTGATTTAAATCTCTCCAAATTTTTTCTTTTGCAAATAGTATGCAAACATGAGCTAAGAGTTAAACTATGTTTACATAACATATGCAAATGAAGCTTTTTGGTTTACTTGATAATGTAAATTTGTAAGATCTTATATGCAGTTTTCTCATTAAAATCATATTGGTAATTATAACGGTAAAGACTTCTTTCTAATGTGTCATTACCAGATAAAATATATTCTTCAAATATATTTGATGTGCATCTTAATCTACTAGGAAGTAAAAGCTGTCATACTACTTTTTTTTTTAAACAGGTTTGTTTGTTTTAAGATTTCATTTATTTATTTGACAGACAGAGAGGTATCACAAGTAGGCAGAGAGGCAGACAGAGAGAGAGAGGAGGAAGCAGGCTCCCTGATGAGCAGAGAGCCCGACATGGGACTCTATCCCAGGACCCTTAGACCACGACCTGAGCCGAAGGCAGAGGCTTAATCCACTGAGCCACCCAGGTGCCCATCATACTACTTTTAACGAGATCTTTTGTTACTTCATTTGTATGAGAAATATATTCAACTTCAGTTAATTTTACATTTCATTATACAGTTGGTCCTTGAATAATGAGGGCGTGATGGGTGCCCATCCCTGCATTGTCAAAAAAACATGTATAACTTTTGAATCCCCAAATTTTAACTAATAATAGGTAACTATTGACCAGACTTATTCATAGCATAAAATGATTAACACATGTTTTGTATGTGCATGTGTTACATACTGTATTCTTACAATAAATCCAGATGGAGGGAAAAAAAGTTATAAGAAAATCATAAGGAAGAGAAAATACATTTATTTAAACGTATCCTTGTATTTATCAGGAAAAAAAAAAAGTCTGTGTTTAAATGGACCTGCTGTCTTCAAACTGTGTTGTTCAAGGAGTCAACTGTGTATTAAATTGTATCATGCTCAAATTATTTTGTGGATTGAGCCAGAATTCCCAAAATGGTCACTAGTGCCCAATATATGGTTATTGTTGCTTTGACTTTATGTTGCTCTAGGGTTCCCTAGAATCCTCTCCAGGGATTTTAGTAGCTGCAAAACAACTGTCTGAAGGAGATCTTAATTCTCAATGGTAAAAAAAATAAAAGGCAAATAAAATAATAAGTATTTAGCACATACAAGGAAAGTTTGGATAATTTTATCTGCATAAATTTGTTCATGTAAACTAAAACTGTATAAAAGATTGTATCCACATTTTGCTGATGAGTACGTTAAATCTCAAAATGAGCAAGCAACTTGTCCAAGGTCACATAGTCAGGAAGTGGCAGGACTGGAAACCCCACTCAGTTTACCTTCTTCCAAATCCTCTCTTCTTCCTACCGTAGCATTTTACAGAGGGTAGGGCTCTGAATCTGGAATTGATGGTTCTAATAACTTATGTTCCTAACTAACTCTTGCATTATTCACTTGCCATCTCTGATTTTTGGTTTCTAAAATGTTTTCTTTGTTTCCTGCTTTTCCTTCATTATTTATTTTTAATCTCCTACAAGTAAAATGGGAGTGGGGTGGGCTAGATGATTTTGAAGCTCTCTTCAGTCCTAGATCAAGACTTAGCTTCTCCTGGGCTGAATCCTTATTGTTAGCCCAACAATATCTGTGAGGTTGGAAATGATGAAGTTTTCTCTTTGAAGGTCCTTGTATTCATGCTTTTCAGCAAAGCAAAGGAAATAAAGAGAGGCCCTTTGTGGTAATTTTGTCTCTTAATACTTGGATCCTATTTTACTTCATGGAGGGCTGTACTCACATTTTCTCCTTTGGTTTTCATTTTCTGTCTTAATTATTGATCCATGAGTTAGTTGCTCTTGGAACTGATGCACTCAGCAGCTCCAGGGTGGTGGAGGGAGATGGTTGCTAGGCAACTTCTGCTTCCGATGGGTTATTGGGCCTTACCTTTGAAAACCATGTTTGTGGAGAGTCTGAGGGAAAACTACTAATTCTTCCATCTTAAGCTTCAGAAAACACAGGGATTTGGAACAAATATATAAGGTATTTAAAAGGGATTATCAGAAGGAGAAAAATTGGATAAAATATTTGTGTTTTATTTGAAGGTTTTAGGTGTTTTCTTTTTTAAAAAAAATCCTTTGATACTGTTTTCCTTTTCTCTTGCTGTATAATGAATTACCACAAACCGCAGTGACTTAAAGAAAACTACGTTTAATACCTCATAGTTTTTGTGACTTTGAAGTTCAAGTGTGTTAGCTGGTGTCTTCTCACTCAGTCTCTCAGGCTACTATCAGAGTGACCTCTGGGCCTGTGGTGGCAGTTAGGGCTGGGGGTCCTCATCCAAGTTTCTGTGGTTGTTGATAGAATTCATCTCCTTAAAGTTACTGACCTCATCGTAGTTGGCTTCTTCAAAGCCAGCAACACAAAAAGAGAGGGTCTCTCTAACTTCCTGTCTCTGGCTAAGGGAAGTCCTGAACCCTCATTCAGTGTGTCTGATTAAATCTGGCCCAGGCAAGATTATCTCCTTTTGAATTAATTGAATTCACCTGAGTGGGGACCTTAATTATATCTTAAAAGTCCCTTCATTTTTTTTAATTCTTAAAAGTTTTGTATTTTTTTAACTTAAATTCAATAATTAACATACAGTATATTATTAGCTTCAGAAGTAGAGGTCAGTGATTCATCAGTCTTATATAATACCCAGTGCTCATAATAAGCACTTATCAGGCAGTTATCCCATTCCCCACCTCTATCCCCTCCAGCAACCCTCAGTTTGTTCCTTCATTTTTGCTAAATAATGTAACATAATCAGGAATAGTCTCTTAGTATTCGTAAGTCCCTCTTATGCTCAAGGAGAGGGACTTGCACAAAGGTGTGGGTTGTTGGAGGTGATCTTAAAATTCTTCCTAGCAGAGATATATTTTATGATCAGATCAGTGTTCTATTAAGATCTTAAGATTTGAAAGAATAACAAAGAGTTATTTTATTTCTAAGTTCCTCCAATTGAAAAATCTTTGAATATTCTACTATTGTAAATTAGCAATTAACCACATGTGATCTATTTAAATAATATTGTAGCTAGAATTATTTTCTTGGAAGCAAGCCATTCTTATAAGATCTTTATTTCTGGATAAATGACTACATAATAAATATTAAGGAATATTATTAGTAGGATTTAGTATTAGATGATCCAATTTTATTGCTCTATGTAGTAAATCAATATTGAATATGATTCAAGCACAGGGAAGAGATGAAAGCTGAAATTCTGCCATTAGATTTGGTTGATGGAAATAGTGAAGTTCATACTTGATTAGCTATCAAATATCTATTTCAAGATTATATATCAGATCAATATTTCCTCCAGGGGATACAAGGGTATAATTTTCTGCCTTTGTGCATTTCCTGCTGTTCTAATATCATCTCAGCACATGAGGGGAAAGCCGGCTGTGATCTATGAAACAGATTATTAAATGTAGTCAGCACTCAAGGGCCATGAGGATGTTGCTGGAGCAATTCTGTTTATTAATTTGCTTCTGAGAACTCAGGGAGTTGATGAATAAGCAAACATGACAATCTTAGAAGAAATGAGAAATGGTACAAAACATTATACTCTCAAGGCTTTCTCCAGAGACATTTGTGAGATATTACACAGATATTCAAGCATGTATTATGTTGGATTCTCATTCATTTTCATCCTCAGGTAAACTTACTTCTGAGTTAATTTTGTTGTGTATTTATTTATAAATCTCATGATCCAGGCCTTTGTTTTTAAAGGAAGGGTGATATGGACTTTAGAAGGGAATTGCCAAACTTAAATCACCTCAGAATGTGCCTGAATGTTTCCCATGGCAGAAGGGATTTATTCAGGAAACGTGTCTAACTGACAGATGGAGAGAGTATGACACTATGTACTCACCAAACTTCCTTTCCAAATTCATGTCCCAGCAGGAGCACTGGAAGCTGAACCACATATATAAGGCATCTATTTCTCATAGGCAGATTGAATTTTTATCTGCTTTACTAGCTGAAAAGAATTTCAAGGCCACTGATAACTTTTAAATGTAATATATTACTGAGAGGACTCAAAATTTAGTATGCATAAAAATTACCTGATTATACCTGATTCTTCTCTGGATGAGATTCAATAGCCTTTGAAGTAGCTTAGACTTTAATCATGAAAGAAAAAACATTCATTTCTATACAGAAATATAATTAAGAAGGCAGTAATCAGTTTGAAAGCAACATTGCTATGGATACTAGCTGATTTGGGGTGTTAGGACAGGAACCTTCTGTATAGACTATTACAAAAACTCACATGCACATTCATACATATACACAGGAACAACTAATCATTAGTAGAACCTTTAAATATGAGTACAATCTTGGAATTTCTAATGAGAAAAAAATAAGACTATGTTGTGATTCAAAAGCAGTGCCATCTGCTAAAAATATAATGTAAGCCATATAGGTAATTTTAATTTTTTAAGTTACATGAAAATATAAAAAAGGAAAAGTAAACTTAATTTAATATTTTATTTTGTTCTTCAAAACCTTGAATATCAATCCCTTTGGTCTGCCTCTAATGGGGAGTCTAGTGAGCCTTTTTTCTTTGTACCTTTACTTTGTGCTTTTGATCACTTAGAATGATGATGATGATGATACATCCCTTGGAGGTGTTCTTAAGGCTCAAGGTTTTTACAGGGATTCATTAGCAACTCTGCAAATCCAGAAAGCTCCCCTCTTCGGGGAATCCCTAAAGCGATTTCCTGATTCTCCACCTATGTAGATCTTAAACCAAACCATCCTAAGCATACTTAGATGATGAAAATCGCATAGCCATGTTTATAAATAATGTCATAAATTGGCAATGAAACAATTTTTTAATATACAGACAGCAAAATTAAATAAAAAATAGATTAAGTAATCTCATAAACTTCTTTCAAATTATCAAAGTTCCTTACTCAGAAATAACATGATAGATTATATTTCACTTTCCTTTCAAGCTTTCAGTCCAAAATACTATTACAAGTGTTTAGAAAGTTGACACTTTTCATAAAAATGACACATTATCAGCACTGCATGTAGAAATCAATTTTGCATTATTTATAATCTCCTGTAGAGTATCCAGGAGCTAAATAAAGGTCAAAGGGCCGTTTACCCATGAATTATTTTGATGCATGACTTTCGTTGGTTTCCTTTTCCCATTTGCTCTCTCTTACCTCTTGTAGTTACTCTTTTCTATACAGAAACCCTACTTCTTCAGGCTTAGTTCCAGCTTCCCTTGGGGCCATTTTATGTTTAGATTTTGGGTTTAGAAAAAACATGGGATGCAAATTTTATGGAATATTAGTTTGAAGGTTCAGGCACAAAATTATGAAATATACACTTTACTTCACATTTGGCTTTGTAAGGTTTTACAGGTGAGATACACAGGACACCAGGCCAGATAGGCACAAGGCAAGGTTTATTAAAGGCGCCCTTGGGCGAGGTTCCTCAACTCAGGAGAGGAGAGTCGGGGAAGTCGGGCCTGGGAAGGGGTTGAGTGAGCTTTTATTGGGCCAAGCAGGGCGGGGGCTCATAACCATATTTGGTAAGGTTAGAGGTTGGGGGTTGAAAAGTCCCAAAGTGGCTGGTTTCTGTTTCTTGCATAGGTTTCAGTTTACTCAAGGTGACGTGTCCTTGACAGAGGTCCTTCTGGTGGGAAACTCCTGGGTAGGGGAAGATGGTGGCCTGGCAGCCATTTTATTGTTCCTTCTGCCTTCCCAGGGCCACGGACCAAACAGATTTCATTTTTTTTTTTTTTTTAACTAAGGCTGAATCCTCCTTTGCAAGAAATATTCCACTGGTAGCATTTGTAACTTATGAGGAGAGTGGTAGTAGCTCAAAGTACTGTTAGCCCAGGGACTATGTCAGGATGAGGGAAGGTGTGAATTTTCTCACGAGTGCCGCTTTTTATCTTCAGTGAATCTAAAAATATAAAGCATGAATAATAAACATATGAATAAAATTTTGAAAAATATGTGGTCTGTTTATTTTACTTTACAATGTAAAATAAAATTGCCAAAGGTGAATTTCCAACTTACAAAGTCTGTCACTTAAATTTGTTCTTTGTGAAAGTGTTCCAGCTCCCTTTTGTGTATTTTGTATTCATTCCTTTTATTAATGCAATGGAAATTATTTCAATAGAATAAATTAGGGAAGTATGTCAGCATGGCACAGCTGAGTTCTCTGCTCAAAGTATCACAAGGCTGAAATTAACATGTCATCCAAGCTGGGTTTTTGTCTGGAGACTCTGGAGAAAAATTCACTTTTGGGTTTGTCTTTGTTGTCAAAATTTAATTCCTTGCAATTCTAGGATTGAGGTGCCTGTTTCCTGTCAGCTGGGGGCCACTCCTCAGTTGAAGGCTTTCCTCATTCCTTTCCATGTGGTTCCTTCCCATGTGGTAGGCAATGACGTGTCAAGTCCTTCTTGTGCATTTTGAATCTATTTTTTCCTCTGCCTCTAACCTTGATTTAGATATAAGGGTTTATTTCATTAGGTCAGACTCTCTGCCTGATAATCTTATTTTAAAGCCAGCTGATTTGAGAACTTCATCTATAAAATCCCTTTTGCCTTGTAAGATGATATAATCATGAGGGTGATGGTTCATCATATTCACACATTCCACCCACACATTATGGACAGGATTATGTAAGGGTGTGCCCCATTGAGGGTCATCCTAGAATTCTGCCAACCACAGTCATTTCATGTATAATGTAAATTTACAGGACAATCGTTATATAGACTGTGAAAAAAGGACTGTGAAAAGAGAATGACTTTGAAAGACTGAAAAAAGAAATGCATTACTTGAGTCATAGGATTTCAGAATGAAAATGAGAAAATGCTATTTTTTGAGTCATTTCCTGAGCTCCATCAATAATACTAACAAAGTTTCCAATTATATCTTACTTCTGTCAAATTAATCAATTTACCACTTCAGGTAATTCATTCTCAATAGATTTATTTATGTTTTAGGACAAAAATAATGTTTTTTCTATTCCTCTTCAGATATTTTACTAGTATTATCAATATCTGTAGATTTATCATCAGGCAATGAAAACTTTTTAAATTTAATGATGATACAGACATGTGTCCTCTTTATGTCATCTGACACATTTTCAATTCATGTTCCAAGTGTTTACTTTAAAAAATGCATTTTTCTCTTTTCTGTACTGTATTATTTTTGAAACAGTGTTGAAAATTCCAGGTAGCCTGGTGAAACTATCAATTTCACTATTGTGTGACAAATTTTAGCACTAGCTGTTAATTGAGATATTAATTATCTCAAGTTGCAAGTAGCTTCTTGAGCTTCATTTGAAAATTGTGCAACTGATGTATACAATACACTTGTGTTTTTCATTTTATGCTTGCAAAGGCTTAAATGAATTTAAGTGTGTGTGTGTGTGTGTGTGTGTGTGTGTGTCTTTGTGCATGAAAGAGAGGGAGAGGCAGGTATTCATTTGACCTCCTTGGCATCATTATTTATTTGACAATTTTATATATAAATAAGGCTGGTAAACTAAAAAAGAGGATTATTGGAATATATGGATGAAATTTAGATAGCCCTTTTTATATTTTCCAATTAGTGACCTAGACAATTTTGTTTATAATTGCTGAATGTTATAAATCCAAAGAATTTACTGTCTTAATCCAAAGTTATTCATTATAGTAGAAAATATGCCTGTATGTGAATTACTTGAGATAATTTAGGTCTTTATAATTTCAGAAAATCAATTTGCCAATGAAAACTTTGGAAATATTCACAACCTTAAGAATATTTGCAAATAATACTTACTGGAATTTATTTTTTTAACTGAACATCTAAGAAGATAGAAAATGCTAATTTTCACTGTTAGACAACTAAAATGATTAAAAATCATAAAATATAAATATAACTTACACTCAGGAATAAACAGGTAATACAATAGGTATACAACTGGTATACAATGGAAGGGAGGAGGAGTGAGTATGACTATTAAAAGAGTAACACAGGGGCACCTGGGTGGCTCAGTCCATTAAGCAACTGTCTTGGGCTCAGGTATGATCCCTGAGTTCCAAGATCAAGTCCCACATTGGGCTCCCCGCTCACTGGGGAGGCTGCTTCTCTCTCTGACCCTCCCTCTCATGATCTCCCTCTCAAATAAATAAAATCTTTGAGAAAGGAGTAACAGAAAGGGTATCTTTGTAGTTATATAGTAGTTCTGTGTCTTAAATGTGGTGATAGTTTAACAAATCACCACATGGGAGAAGGTGATATAGGACTGTACACACAGTTCATACTGATGTCCATTCTCTGGTTTTGATATTGTACTAAGTTTACATAAAGATATAAATAGTGGAATTGTTGCAGAACCTGGACTGGATCCTGGCAGAAGAACCAAGCAGGACTTGGGGACTTTGGAGGATTGGAGGTTTATTTAACACCAGTGGGCTCAGACGAGGTTGTTCTCCAAAGGTCTGAGCCCTGAGCACAAGCAGGGAGGGGAATTTATACCCTTCTCTACTTCTGCATACTTGGTACTTTTGGTGCACACAGGAAACAGGGTAGGAAAGAAGAACCCGAAGGGCTTTGAGACAGGGACTGAAATTTCCTTGCTGGTTTGGCCAGCCATCTTAGAATACAGTTTGTCCCTATCATTCCCCTCTTTGATGTCCCTTTAAATACCTAGTTTAGAGGGCGTCATTATCATCTATTACCATGGCCCTGTAAGGCTAGTATTTGGGCAGTGGCTTGCCTGGTGATAATGTTTTCTATGAACTTAGCAATCCATCTTAAGGTTCCTAAGGCTGCCCAATAAGCAATAACAATAACAAGTTTCTGGGACAAAGTCTAGTCAGAAGGGGAAGCAATGTAAAGTCCAACTCCTGTGGTGAGGGTGTCGGTATCATGTCGATAATAGCCAGGGACCACGGTGAACAGATGTCCATTGGTCGGTGGGGTCTCATTGAAGGTGGAGCCAGAGCAGGTCCATGGTTGGGCTTTCCATGGTGTGATTCATCCAACTGGTGAGGGCCTTCTTTACTCTAGAGCAGTGGACCCACCTGGTGACACTTAAGACCCTGAGGGCAGTAGGGGTGGTTAAAACAATGGTGTGGGGTCCTGTTCATAGTTTGAGGGGGTCCTTTCTAAAGCTTCTCAGGAGATGCACCTTCGAGTTTTCCCTGGGGCTTGGAGGTGTTGGGACACCTCTAAGTTTCCAATCTGTTTGAAGTCTCCTCTAAGCCTACTTACTATGTGGGGTGGCCTTCCATAGAGCCTTTGAGGTGCATTATAGCTGCGGCAATCTTTTAAATCCAGTTGATTAGAATAAACAGTATCAAAGACCTCCAACAGTTATGCTCTACAGAAGTATGACATTTAGGCCCAGGCATAAGGGTAGCTGGATTTTAAAGTCTGACAGGTTTTAGGTATTATTTCAGGCATCTCTACCAGTGTAGCCTGGTATTTAATAAGTTGGCCTCCATCACCATTGGTGGCCTTTGGTTTCTAAAACAAATCTGGACCTGATGTGAAGTCATTACAGTCAGGGACTGTCCCATAGTGAGCTCTGAGGCCCCTTTTATGAGGAAGGCTGTTCTATGCTTAGCTAAAGCCTTTGTTTGTAATTGTACCTCAACAGAGGTGGCTTCTATGATAAATATGACTAAGGTATGAAACCATTAAGAAGGGGCACCTGGGTTGCTCAGCGGGTTAAAGTCTCTACTTTTGGCTCAGGTTATGATCTCAGGGTTCTGGGATCGAGCTCCACATCTGGCTCTCTGCTCAGGGGTGAGCCTGCTTCCCCCCTCTCACTCTGCCTGCCTCTCTGCCTACTTTTGATCTCTCTCTGTCAAATAAATAAGTAAAATATTTAAAAAAAAACATTAAGAAGGTCTTTTCTTGAATTGTCCAGGCTTAACAATACCCTAATTACAAAGGATCACTGGCAAGTGGGAGAAAACTTGTCAAAAGATAGGAGGAGTCCCACATGCATTATCCAATCCAATCATAAAGAAAGTGGGGTCAGCTATTATCTCCACAAGCTCATAGTTAATCCTCTGGGGTGGTATGCTTCTGGCTTTTAGGCAATTTCATTATCTTAGCCCCACAGAATTGGTTAAGGTGATAGTTAAGTTATACAATTGTTGGGGAATCAATCCCATTTTCTAGTTGCTTAAGTAATTATTTGCCCATGGAGTTCTGTTATAATCCCCACAGAATAATCAGCAGAGGATTATTTATATATGAATTACTGTGGTAATTTCTCTTAAGTTTACCTCTAGTTGTCTAGCTTAGGTAAACAACAACAATAGATTATCTTTTATTTAAAGATAATCTATCTAGAACTTAATATCCACAAAGGTGTGTTACTGAAACATAGTTTTTCTCTCTAAAATAGCCTTCATTTCCAGAGATAGCCAAATTAGGACTAATTCATTTGAGAAACAAGTCCAGTTTAAGCCTATTTGGCCTAATTATTTACATAAGATCAGCAAGAACAGTGAGTGAACATATAGATCTTTTAGAATTTGCTTTGTTGGAACTTTTTTTTTTTAAGATTTTATTTATGTATTTGTTAGAGAGAGCGCGAGCGAGCACAGGCAGACAGAGTGGTAGGTAGAGGCAGAGGGAGAAGCAGGCTCCCTGCCAAGCAAGGAGCCCGATGTGGGACTCGATCCCAGGACGCTGGGATCATGACCTGAGCCGAAGGCAGCTGCTTAACCAACTGAGCCAAGGAATCTCTAGGTTGAACTTTTAGTAGTCTCTCTGGGCCAGAAGCCAAGCCACGTACTTGCCATCAGACATGCCTGCAATACCAGTTGATTTGGGCTAATTCCTCTTCCTGAGGACCCCAAAGCATCCTGAGTTTCCTGCACCTACCAGGAAATGACATTCTTTACTCACCTGCTGAGGCTGCTTGGAACTCTGTAAGCAAGGTACCAGTCCAACAGTTCCAAGGGGCTCTATGGCTCCAGGTTTCATAAAGTCAATCTTAGTTCCTTCCTTAATGCTGTCTTGTCATATCTGAATCTATGCATGTCTTTCTCAAATATGACATTCTAGCCAAAGCCTTGGTAAAATAACCAATGTTTCCAATGGTGTTCTGTTACAAGGAGAAGAGATTCTTATTGAACTTATGCAAATGACTGATTGCCATGGAAGAAAGAATACATACTGAGACCATTTGAGTTCCAGAGTGTTCAGATAGAAAATTTGGATGCTTTGATTCGTTTACAAATGAATATTTTTTTTTTACTTTATTTAAGCTTTATTTAAACATATGATGTAACCCCACCACCCTCACCCAACCCCTCTTCCCCCCACCCCCCTCAGTTTGTTTTATGACATTAAGAGTCTCTTTTGGTTTTTCTCCCTCCCGATCCCATCTTCTTTCATTTTTACTTTTCCTACCACCTTATCTCCCACCCCCATTGCATCTCCACTTCCTCATATCAGGGAGATCATGTGGTAGTTGTCTTTCTCCAGTTGACTTATTTCGCTAAGCATAATACGCTCTAGTTCCATCCATGTCATCGCAAATGGTAAGATTTCATTTCTTTTGATGGCTGCATAGTATTCCATCGTATATATATACCACATCTTCTTTATCCATTCATCTGTTGATGGACATCTAGGTTCTTTCCATAACTTGGCTATTGTGGACATTGCTGCTATAAACATTCGGGTACACGTGCCCCTTTGGATCACTACGTTTGTATCTTTAGGATAGATACCCAGTAGTGCAATTGCTGGGTCATAAGGTAGCTCTATTTTCAATTTTTTGAGGAACCTCCATACTGTTTTCCAGAGTGGTTGCACCAGCTTGCATTCCCACCAACAGTGGAGGAGGGTTCCCCTTTCTCCGCATCCTCGCCAGCATCTGTCATTTCGTGACTTGTTCATTTTAGCCTACAAATGAATATTTTTACATTTATGTAAGACACAGGTAACTTAAGTAAAATTCCTTGAGGAACCTCCATACTGGTTTCCAGACTGGCTGCACCAGTTTGCATTCCCCCTAATGGTGTAAGAGGGTACCCCTTTCTCCACATCCTTGCCAACATTTGTTGTTTCCTGCCCTATTAATTTTAGCCATTCTGACTGGTGTGAGGTGGTATATCCTTGTGGTTGCAATCCATATTTCCCTGATGCGAAGGGATGTGGAACATTTTTTCATGTGTCTATTGTCCATTTGTGTGTCTTCTTTGGAGAAATATCTGTTTATGTCTTCTGCCCATTTCTTGACTAGATTATTTCTTTTCGGGTGTTGTGTTTGATAAATTCTTTGTAGAAAATGGATACTAGCCCTTTATCTGGTATGTCATTTGCAAATATCATCCATTCCACAGGTTGCTTTTTAGTTTTGTTGATCATTTCCTTTGTTGTGCAGAAGGTTTTTATCTTGATGAAGTCTCAGTAATTCATTTTTGCCTTTGGAGACTTGTCTTGAAAGAAATTGCTGTGGCTTAAGTTGAAGGGGTTGCTCCCTGTTTCTCCTTGAGGATTTTGATGGATTCCTATCTCACATTCTTGTCTTTCATTCATTTTGAGTTTATTGTTGTGTGTGGTGTAAGAAAATGGTCCAGTTTCATTCTTCCACATGTGGCTGTCCCAAATTTTGCAGCACCATTTATTGAAGAGAAAGTCCTTTTTCCATTGGATATTCCTTCCTGCTTCGTCAAAGATTAGTTAGCCACAGAGTTGAGGGTCAATTTCTGTGTTCTCTATTCTGTTCTATTGATATATGTTTTGTGTCAATACCTTACTGTCTTGATAATTACAACTTGTATTATAGCTTGAAGTCTGACATTGTGACACTAGCTTTATTTGTTATTTTGTTTTGTTTTGTTTTGTTTGTTTGTTTTTGTTTTTCAACATTTCTCTGGCCATTCAGATTTTCTGGTTCCATACAAATTTTGGGATTATCTGTTCCATTTCCATGAAAAAAAGTTGATGGTATTTTGATAGGGTTTACATTGAATGTGCAGATTGACCTGGGTAGCATAGACATTTTAACAATATTTATTCTACCAATCCACAAGCATGGAATATTTTTATATTTCTTTGTATCTTCCTTTATTTCTTTCATAAGTGTTCTGTAGTTTTTAGAGTATAGATCCTTTACCTCTTTGGTTAGGTCTATTCATCAGTATCTTATGGTTTTTGGTGCAATTGCAAATGGGATTGACTCCTTAATTTCTCTTTCTTCTGTTTCATTGTTAAGGTATAGAAATGCAGCTTATTTCTGTGCATTGATTTATATCCTGCAATGTTGCTGAATTATTGTATGAGTTCTAGCAATTTGGGGTGGGGTCTTTTGGGTTTTCCACATAAAATATCATGTCATCTGTGAAGAGTGATTTTGACTTATTTGTCAATTTGAATGCCTTTTATTTCTTTTTGTTATCTGATTGCTTAGGCTAGGACTTCTAGTACTATCTTGAACAATGTGGTGAGAGTGTACATCCCTATTATGTTCCTGACCTTATTGGAAAAGCTCTCAATTTTTCCCCATTGAGATTGATATTCACTGTAGGCTTTTCATATATGGCTTCTATGATAGTGAGGTATGTTCCCTCTAGCCTTACACTATGGAGAGTTTTAATCAGGAAAGGATGCTGAATTTTTTCAAATGCTTTTTCTGCATCTATTGGGAGGATCATATGGTTCTTATCTTTTTTTTATTATTATTAATGTGATGTCTTGCATTGATAAGTTTGTGAAAGTTGAACCCCTTGCAGCCCAGGAATAAATCCCACTTAGTTATGGTAAATAATCCTTTTAATGTACTGTTGGATCCTATTAGCTAGAATCTTGGTGACAATTTTGGCATCCATGTTCATCAGGGATATTGGTTTATAATTCTTCTTTGTGGTGGGAACTTTGTCTGGTTTGGGGATCAAGGTAATGCTGGTCTCATAGAATGAGTTTGGTAGTTTTTCTTCCCTTTTTATTTTTTGAAACAGCTTCAGAAAAGTAGGTATTAGTTCTTTAACTGGTAGGATTCCCTTGGGAAGCCATCCATCCCTAGACTCTTAATTTTAGGGAGATCTTTGATTATTGTTTCAATTTCCTTGCTGGCTATAGGTCTGATCAGGTTTCCTATTTCTTCTGGTTTCAGTTTTTGTAGTTTATGTGTTTCCAGGAATGTGTCCATCTCTTTCAGATTGTCTAATTTGTTGGCATATACTTGCTCATAATGCATTATTAAAATTGTTTCTATTTCCTTGGTGTTGATCATGATCTCTCCTCTTTCATTCATGATTTATTAATTTGGGCCCTTTCCCTTTTCCTTTTGATAAGTCTGGCTATGGGTTTATTGATCTTATTAATTCTTTCAGATAACCAGCTTCTAGTTTCATTGATCTGTTCTATTGCTCTTTTGATTTCTATTTCATTGATTTCTGCTCTAATCCTTATTTTTCCCTTCTCCTGCTTGATTTGGGCTTTTTTTTCCCTCTGTTCTTTCTCCAGCACATTTAGGTGTAAGTTCAGCTTGTGTATTTGACTTTTTAAACTTTTTCAGAATGACTTGTATTGCTATGTACATCCCTCTTAAGACTGTCTTTACTGTATCCTAAAGGTTTTGAACAGTTGTGTTTTCATTTTCATTTGTTTCCATGATTTTTAAAAATTCCTCTTTAATTTCCTGGTTGATGTATTCATTCCTTAGTAGTATGCCCTTTAACCTCCAAGAGTTTGAGTTCTTTACAGATTTCCTCTTGTGATTGAGTTCTGGTTTCAAAGCATATGGTCTGAAAATATGCAGGGAATGATCCCAATCTTTTGGTACCAGTTGAGACCTGATTTGTGACCCAGTATGTGATCTATTCTGGAGAATGTTCCATGTGCACTCCAGAAGATGTGTATTCTGTTGCACATATTCTGTATATATCTGTGAAGTCCATCTGGCCCAATGTGTCATTCAAAGCCCTTGTTTCCTTGTTGATCTTCCCCTTAGATGTTCTGTCCATTGCTTTGAGTTGGGTGTGGAAATCCCCTGCTATTATTGTATTATCATCAATGTGTTTCTTTAATTTTGTTATTAATTGGTTTATATAATTGGCTGCTCCCAAGTTAGGAGTATAATTATTTATAATTGTTAGATTTTCTTGTTAGATAGACCCCTTAAGTATCATATAGTGTCTCTCTTCATCCCTCACTGCAGTCTTTGGTTTAAAATTTAATTTGTCTGATAGGAAGATTGCTACTCCAGTTTTCTTTTGATGTCTATTAGCATGACAAATTATTCTCCACCCTTTCACTTTCAATCCGGAAGTGTCTTTAGGTCTAAATGAGTCTCTTATAGACAGCATATGGATGGGTATTGCTTTTTTATCCAATCTGATATCCTGTGTCTTTTAATTGGAGCATTTAACCTGTTTACACTGAGACTAGTGATTGGAAGATGAATTTAGTGTCATTTATTACCTATAAAGTCCTGTTCCTGTAGATTGTCTCTGTGTATTTCTGGTGTATGTTACTTTTGGGTTCTCTCTTACAGGATCCCCTTTAATATTTCTTGCAAGGTTGGTTTAGTGATCACAAATTCTTTTAGTTTCTGTTTGTCCTGGAAGTTCTTTCTCTCTCCTTCAATTCTGAATGAGTCTTGCTGGATAAAGTATTCTTGGCTGTATGTTTTTCTCATTTAGTACCCTGAATATATCATGCCATCCTTTCTGACCTGCCAGCTTTCTGTGGATAGGTCTGCTGCCATTCTAATATTTCTACCATTATAGGTTAAGGAGCTCTTGCCTCAAGATGTTTTCAGGATTTTCAATTTATCTCTGAAATTTTCAAGCTTCACTATTACATGTTAGGGTGTTGATTTTTTTGTATCGATTTTGGGAGTCATTCTCCCTATCTCTTGGACTTGAATGCCTGTTTTCTTCCCCAGATTAGGGAAGTTCTTAGGTATGATTTGCTCAAATATACCTTCTGTTACTCTCTCTCTCTCTCTCTCTTTCTTCTTCATCTGGGACCCAGTAATTATAATCTTGTTTTACTTTATGGGATCGCTGATTTCTTGAAGCCTTCCATCATGGTCCATTAGTTGCTTTTCTCTCTTTTTCTCAGTATTCTTCCATTCCATCAACTTGTCCTCTATGTCACTGACTCTCTCTTCTGCCTCATTTACCCCAGCATTCAGTAGCTACTTGTTGATGAACAAATAAATGAAGAGGAATGCCCCCCACAAACTGTCTGAGGCCAAAAAGGAGTTGTAATTTAGGAATGCAAAGAGAATGCAAAAATTAGAGTCAAAGTTGAACCCAGGTAATGAGGAATCAAAGTTAGTGTGAACTGAAAAAAAACTAGGCTACTGGGGATGGAAGGCTCTGCTGATTCTGAGTGTTGTTTTCAGATGATTTCAGTTATTTAAGCTAATTTTTCAACTTGGCATAGTCATGGGAATTTCTGAAACCATAAGACTCATAATTTCAATACCTGATATGCTCTGTGTAATAACCTGAATGGAGAGGCACCTGGGTTGCTCAATATGTCATGGTTAATCTCATGGTTGTGAGCTTAAGCCCCAAGTTGGGCTCCACATTGGGTGTGGAACCCACTTTAAAAAAAATAGCCTGAAGGGAGAGATAGAGTCTACATAGTTTGGGGCTACTCACTTTTATAGGATTTAATGACCCAGACTTAGGATTTCCACTTATGAACCCAGTTCTCTTCTTGTGCCAGAGAGAAAGAAAACCCCTTTACCATGTTTTACTCTGCAATTAGCTTTGTGGCATTCCACAAGCAATGACATATTTAGGAAGGTTTGCTTAGACTGATGTATTTGCTTGTGACTTCTAGAATTGAGTAGAAGAGGCCAATGCAGGATTGGTAACTTGATGTCATAACCATTCTGAGGTTTCTCTTCAGAAAAATTCCAAAGTCTACAAATCACAGTCCTTGGAAGTGGGCAGAAAAGCTGTTTTTGAGGGACACAAAATTGCAGTCAGTTCACAAAGAAAATCCCCAAAGGAGGAGCTTGAATCTCAAGCTCTAGGCACTGTGACATCCTGAGTCTGACATCTGAAGACCTTAAACTCACTCCTTCCATCACAATGTGAAACTACTTGACAGTATTGGAAGCTTTTCAGAAGGAAGCAAAATGCTGAATCTAGTTCTTGGACAAGATTAGGGACGATCAATGCATGCCTTAAGATTTATTCTTAGTCATTTGGTGCAGGCCTAATGACAAGATGAATAACAGGGTGTGCATCAGTTTAACAAGTACCACACCAACATATTTTCTCCACCAGAGTGCAAGCTCATGATGGGAGGATATTTTGCCTTTTGTCTTCCCAGTTTTATCCTTATCTCTTAGCACAGTATCAATACAAAATAGGTACATGTTGAAAGATTAAAAAAGACTTATATTGATATGGCTCCTCAAACACTTAAGGGAAAAGACAGTGAGCCCCAGCTGTTACTTTGCTACTCCTGCCTGCAGGTTCCTTGCTCTGTGAGAAGTACAGTGATCACTGAACTCCAGGCATGTGTTCATGAGAAATGGGGAGACTTTTTACCAACTTTAAAGTCAGGTCAGCCATTTGTGGTCTGTCATTGATTGTCTCTGTCCTCTCTCCCTTTTACTGTCAGGTTAATATATTTGTAATTCCTCTCATTGGCTAGTTATGATGCTGAACTTTTGCTTGGTGAGTACAGAATTCATCATTGCATCCCCAGTGCTTAGCATATGCTTAACACAGAGAGAGTTCTTAATAAGTACTCCTTGAAGATTAATCAATTGAATCATATGTAAATCCTAGACGCACTTCTTTATGACAATCCACAAATTTGGCCAGTGTTAGTTGAAAATTCAGGGCTTACAAATTGCAGTATGTGCCAGATGTTAAGGCAATGAATTAAAATATGAGACATGATCAGAACTCTCTGGGGACCATCTGCTTGGAAAACCAGATGTAGTAAAGAGAGATAAGTGAAAATATGAGGCTGTATTTCTGAGTATTTTGGAATGAGTAATACAGACAAAAATGGCTTTAGAAATTCAAAGAACTAAAACATGTTGGGGTATAGAAGACAGAGAACATGTGATTATGAAGATTCTTTTAGCTGTCCATCAGAGATAGTGTAAATTTGCAGACATGAAAGAGGAGAACATTGCATTAGAAACCTGCTACCTGAATGTCATGCTTTCTCTAGTTCACTGGTCCTAGACACACAGTCTTTCAGGTCCTTACCTGAGGGCCTTTTATTACATTGCTTTCTTTTGCCTAGAAGTCCCTTTGTTTCTCATTTTCTCATTTGTTACTCCCTTTGTTTCTCATTTTTACTTTCATTCCTTAGTTGATTTTTTTTTTTCTATTGCTCTTCATCCTTTGCTTAGTTACTCACTGCCTCTTCCTGATTAAGTAGCTTCTCTTACAATCTACTTTCAGAGCATTTTGTAAATTCTCCATGGTAATATTTGCTGTGATATTAATTACATAAAACCAACTAATTGACTATAATTATGTTAGGAGGAATTATGTCTTTTGAATTTCCAACTTCAATATTTGAATAAAGGATACTCATTAAATTATTATTATGTTACTGAATGAATAAGGATGAGCACTCAGGGTATTGGTCTGAAGATGCCAGATTTGATTGATTTACATGTACCCATAGACTCTGGAATGACTTTTGAGGCCTCTGGTTGTCACTATGGGAAGTCTTGGGCTTGCTGGACCCCATGGACAATTATGATGATAAGAGTTGAAAATTCAAAAAAGCCAACTAAGAGGGGCATCTGGGTGGCTCAGTGGTTTAAAGCCTCTGCCTTTGGCTCAGGTCATGATCCCAGGGTCCTAGGATGGAGCCTCACATCCACATCAGGCTCTCTGCTTAGCAGCGAGCCTTCTTCCTCCTCTCTCTGCCTGCCTCTCTGCCTACTTGCCTCTGCCTACTTATTTATTTATTTGACAGACAGATCTCTGTCAAATAAATAAATAAAACCTAAAAAAAAAAAGTCAACTAAGAATTCTGCCTACAACTTGTGGGAAAAAGAAAAAACAACGAAGATAAGAGGAAAAAATCCTACTGCCTGAATTTAGATAGGGAAGGTGAAAGGGAGAGCCAGAGTCACTCCAGCTTCCTAAATTTTGCATTCTCAACTCCCATGCACCCCATGCTCTAAACATGATTGATCATAAGAAACTTTAAGGACATACTTGCACTTTCATGGTTCAGTGCAGTTGCAGTTATTATTCATTCAGTTTGAGATGCCTTTCCTCCCTGTCCTCCCACTCTGGACTTGCTGATAAATATTGAACTGTTCTCCTTAGTTGCCTCAATCCCAATAGTATGAACTTTATAATAGAAAAACATTCTATGCCATTTAGACCTAAGATTAAATTTAACTTCCATTATTGATCAAAATAAGCTTCATATATGTGATATGGTTGCTATTTGCCCTACATTTATAGCTGCTGTACATCCAATATCTACAATAATATCTGGGAAACTGTAAATGTCCCAAAATATTTATGAATTGAATGAATGGGTGAACAACCTGGAAAATTATACTTCTTCGCTTCTAAGATATGTTTTAGTTCATGCAAAATGCCATTAAGATTAATGAACTATTATTTTAAATCTAAATATTCATGTCTACAAAAAAGGGGATCATCTTTTTGGACAATTGTTTGTTTTAAAGATTAAAAGTTCCCCTAGCTCCCCCTGGAAATTTTTCTAGGGAGCCCTGAATTTAATCAAATAAGTGGAAGTTACAATAATATTTTCAATATTTTTTAGAAATAATTTTTGAAAACAAGTTTCAAGAACTATAAAAATGCTGTATTCTGAGTAACAAAATTCAATAATAGATATATTGAGGATTAGAAGTGTGTCTACTACCCATTTTTTACAGAAATCTGATCTAAGTCTAATAAAGCAACATGGTTAATGAACAAATGAAGATATTGAGATTTCAGTCTACCACGTGATTTTTCAGTGAGGAAATCTCTCTTACCTATCACAAAACTGTTTGCAAAATGAATTTAGGTACAAAAGTTTTGAGTCATTTGGGGAGATAGTATTAGCTTAGATATATTTGTTTCAGTAGTTTTAGAAATGGCTCTTGAAGGGTTGGGGAGATGGGTAAGATGGATGAAGGGGAGTGGGAGATATAGGTTTCCAGTTATGGAATGAATAAGTCATGGGAAAAGAGGGGATAGCATAGGGAATATAGTCAATAATATTTTAATAGGGTATGGTAACAGATGGCAGCTACACTTTTTGTGAGCATAACAAAACTTATAGACTTGTCAATACACAATGTTGTTCACCTGAAGCCAATGTAACATTGTGTATCAACTACACTCAATAAAAATGGCTCCCCAAATATGCCCAGCTCCTAATCCTTACAATTTGTGACTATGTTAACTTACATTCCAGAAGAAACTTTATGGACACAATTAAGGTAAAGTTCTTGTAATGAAATTATCTTGAATTTTCCAGGTGAATCCAAAATAATTATAAGCTAGAAAAGGCAAGGGGATGAAACTCCAGAAGGAACACAAATCTGCTGACACCTTAATTTTAGCCCAGTGAAAGATTTTCCAGGCTTCTGAATTCCAGAGCTCTACTCTAAGGCAATAATTCTAAAATTTTTAACCCACTAGGTTTGTGGTCATTTGTTATAGCTGCTATTTAAAAGCAATACAGTTATAAATAGCTAAACGTTTTTAGGAGTTTAGAATAAGCTCGATAAATTCCAAGTATGATAAACTCAAATAGATCTGTATCTGGAGACATCATAATCTAACTTTCAGAAAAGAAAGACAAATACAGAATCTTGATAGCAGTAAGGAGGATGACTCATCACATATGAGGCATCCTTCTTAGGAATTCTGACTTTCCATCAGAAACCATGCAGGCCAGGAGCCAGTAGGGTGGAATATCCAATCATGAAAGGAAGAAAAAAAAAGAGAGAGAGAAAGACTGCCAACCAAGAATTCTATAGGCAGTAGAAATTAAGTAAGTAGAAGAAAGGAAGATATTTCCAGATAACACCTGAGAAATTTTGTCACTGGAATACCTTCCCTACAAAAAATACTAAAGGATGAAATGAAGGACATCTGTGTGGCTCAGTCAGTTATGTCTCTGCCTTTGGCTCAGGTCATGATTCCATGGTCCTGGGATCCAGCCCCATATCAGGCTCCCTGCTCATTAGGGAGCCTGCTTCTCCCTCTCCCTCTGCCTGCCACCCCACCTCGCTGCTTGTGCTCTCACTCTCTCTCTGTCATATAAGTAAATAAATTTACATATATTAATAAATCTTCAAAAAAATAATAAAATGTATAAACCTGTAATTCTTATCTCAATAATATCACAAAAGGTGGTGGAGGGATTGGAGCTAACTTAGAGTAAATTTTCTGAATGCTATCAAAATCTTTAGTGTTAATCCAACCTAGGTCATCTCATGGAGCTAACTATAATTCCAGGGCAACCATTAAGAAAATAACTTAAAGAATTTAGTTAAAGGAACAACAAAAAAATAAAATGGTAAAATAAGAAGTATCTATTTGACACAAGTTAGGCAGCAATGAAAGAATAAAGGAACAACAACAAAAAAGACATGACATGTAGACAACACATAGCAAAATAACAAAAGAAAACTCTACCTTATCAGTAATTATATTGTATGTGAGCTTATAACACACTCAAATCAAAAGGTAGAGATTAGTAGGATGGGGTTTGAGGGGAAGATCCAATTTACAGACCTGTCTAGAAGAAATGCATTTTGAGTTAAAAAAAAAGAAACACAAATAGACTGAAAATAAACAATGGAAAAATATACGTTGTGTAAACTGTTCCCTTAACAAAATAGGTGTGGCTGTACTAACATTAGACAAAAAATGACTTCAAGAAGTAAACTTTAATTATGTTAAGCCTCTGATACTTCAGTGTCATTTGCTATTAAAAGTGCTGACTCTTAAATTTGATACAATAAATTTGGCCACATTAAGGAAAATATAGTACTAATTTCATAATATGATATCTCTTGAGTTATTCCTAAAAAGTGTATAACAAATCAAAATCAGTATTTTCATTCTTTAATTTTGCAGTAATCACTATCCCCTTGAGTATATTATAGAAATTAAATGAGTGAACAGAGTATAAGGACTGCATGAAATGGATCCTGTAAAATGTCTGTAGCAGTATCTGGAACCTAGCAGACTTTTAATAAACATTTGTAGACTGTATTACCTTTTAATTAATTAATTAATTAAAAAGTAATTAATTAATTACCTTTTAATGCCATCAATATGTCAAAGCATTTTAGTTTTTATTTTGATTGTATAATTTTGCATTTAGGTTTCTTATGTAAATCAGTTAAATATGAAAAACGGGACTTAAATTTTAAGAGCAAAGTAAGAAATATTGAAAATAATAATTGAGTTTGTACACAGGAATAGTTAATTTTGAGGCAAAAGTAAAATTTGGATGAAAAATCATAAATATGACCAAAATAAATATATTTTCAATAACTGTCGCTAACTTCATTACAGAGTTCCTTTAATGTAAAATACTGTGTTTTAACATGAAATCAATACAGTATTTCAACCATGAATATTAAGACTTATTTAAAAACAATCTTCAGTAAAAAGAAGTTCATGTTCAGTATGCAGAGAATTAAATATCAATGAAAAGATTAGGGTCAATAGATTGCACAACAGGAGAGAAAGGGTTGTTGTAAACTTTTTTTGTACTTTTATAAAAGAGTAATAAATAAGTACTTCTGATTCTTGAAAAAATAAGAACACATTAAAAATCTCATTATATGAGGAAATTCTCAGAGGAAATCACTTTGCAAAAACAGAACTTGTATGTTTTGTGCTTCACATCATTTTTTCGTCCACTTGAAAAAAAGAAGGATATGTAACATTGTTCCTGGATTCCAGTGTAAGCCCTTCCCTCTTTTTTAAGTGATAATTCCAAGAGAAATAAACTCTATAATCTTATCTTGCCACAAAGTAGGAACCTGGTTTGGACAAGACCCACCACCAAAAATAATAAAAAGATTAACCCAATGAGATATAATTTTTGCTTACATATATTTTATTATTTATTTGTTATTCTTATTAATATTTGATTTGTTTATTGTCTATCTATCCCCACCTTCTCCCAAGCCCTTCCAGTCTTCATACATGCACACACACACACACACACACACACAAACATGTGCTAGATAGATTCAAGACAGTATGCCCTTTGTTTAATTTAGTTCAATAAACACTGGAGGAATTATTGTTATTAAATTTCCATGTGAGGAAAGTAAGACTTAAGGAAATTAGGTGAGTCTCTTAAATTCAATCACAGAACTAGGGATGTGGCTCTGCAATTCAAAATAAGAATGATTTAATAATAGTATAACTTCTTAAATATAATTTAGAGCATAAATATAATTATCATCAGAAAAATAAGAAAATATATTGCATTATTGAGAGTGAGTGGATTTCTTTAAGGTCACATTTCCATAACAGAAAAAGCCAGTAGAAATTACAAAGAATATATATAGCAGAAATGAAAAACCCAATAGAAATGTTGTAAAATTAGACTGAGAAAATCTGCCAGAAAATAAAATAAAAAACACCTCTCCACCTCAAAAAAGGAAAGTAAAGAAAAGAGAAGCAAAAAAGGAAATTGAATGACCAATCCAATAGGTCCCTGCATATCAAAGCACACTCCCTCCCATTCTTCTGTTGGCCCTTTTCCATTGTCAGTACCAAGGAGAGCTCCAGAGTGCTTCTGTTACCTTTAATTATGGACCTCAGAGGACAGTCTCACCACTGAGCTTCTCAACAGCAGCACATGGGAAAGAGTTGAGGAAATTGTACATATTTTTCTAGGGTTCATACTGCCCACCTTGGAACTGGAAGGAAATATTTTGTCCTAGATTGATGACATTCAAACATCACCTGAATTGCAATTTGTCAGGACAAGTAGAGACTGGATTGAAAGGCAAGATTTTATCTTTTTAAGAAAATGTTATTTACTTATTTGAGAAAGAGGGTATGCGTGACAGAGCAAGAGAGTGAGAGAGAGAGCGAATGAGCAGGGTGAGGTGAGGGGCAGAGGGAGAGGGAGAGGGAGAAACAGACTGCCCACAGAGCAGGGAGCCACACATGGGGCTCCATTCCGGGACCTTAAGATCATGACCTGAGCCTCAGACAGATGTTAATTAACCCACTGAGTCACCCAGGTGCCCCTGGGTGCCCCTGCAAAATTGAGTGGGAATAAGCTTGAACATATATTCCAAGCTTATTTTTCTTCACTTTAAAATTTCTCCTAAGTAGGTTCTTTTTCAAAAACTTTCTCTCTCTTTTTTTTTTTTAAATCTACTGCCACATTCAGTAAGGTTTATCAATCTATCATCTATCATCTATTTAGCAGAGGGGATAATTGCTGTTTAATATCACAGAATGTAATGTCTTTTATTCTTATGTGAATTATTCTTGTAAATGTTGCTTTTCTTTTTTTATGCCACACTGACTTTTCAAAGATTCATTTTTCTTCAGTTTGGCTTTTCAATCCCACATATCATAGTCATGTTTTTGATCACTTGTTCTAAAATGAGTTGATTAAAACAAAACAAAACCCAACCTCATTGCTCATTTTCCAAGCACAGCAAAGTACGTGTGAAAGAAAGACTTCCGTCTCCTGGTGTCTTCTGTACCTGAATGCCACTCTTAGTGGTTACTTTTTTCCTTTATTTGAAAGTGAGCTCAAATTTTCTTCCTTAGGAAGTGTTTCTTCTGGCATATGACTACAGAATGCAATGTAATTATTGCTCCTGTTTTTTATACTCTTCAGTCTTGATCTGACATCTGAAATATCCATTTTCACTTTTGTAACAAAATCCAGCTGAGCATTAAACTTTCAGACTGTTGTTAACAAAATTGGCTTAATAAAGTCAAATGCTTTATTTTTTAATAGTTCTTTAGAAAATCGTACTTCACAGTTCTGTTAATCATGTCTCTTTTCAATTGACTACCCACAAAAAGTCAAGTGCCTCTTGAAGTCCTTAACTTATATTGCTTTGATGCTAAATGCAGAGATTTACTGAAGATTAACAGCTATCTGAAGCCTATTTAAACAGAACATTTTCTATTTTCTTTTGGTATAAACTGTTAAGGGCTGGAAAAATTAGTTTCTTTGTGACTGTAACTTCTCATCGAAAGCAGAAGAATCCAATAAAATATACTTTAACTATATCAATGAAATAACCACATATTTTAAAAATGTGAAAATGTATCCCCTGAGTTTGTATCCATGTTGACCATCACAGGCCTGTTCCAGAAATATGCCTGAGCAGATTAACACTGAGAACATTAGTCAGTCAATATTTACAAAAAATATTCCACCTTTAAAGGAAATTTGAAAGTGTTTCTAAAGGTTTAATAGAGTAGAAAATTTTGAACAAAGGATAAAAAGATATGCATAGCTGTAGCAGAATATTTGTGATTCAAGCATAAACTTGGTTTCTGAGCTTTCTAACTTACTTTCTTTTATCAGAAAGGAGAAATAGTATTAGCCTCTTAGAGAATCATATGTACTATTCAATTACACTCAAAATGAAAGCTACATGTAGTATTATCATCGTGCTCACTTCTTCCTAAGTATGGTAACATACGCTCATGAGTTAATACAGCCTATAATGTGTTTTGATTGCTAATTTTATTATGCCAGTTTGATGAGGCTAAGGCATGCCCAGATGGCTGTAAAAACACTATTTCTGGGTGTGTCTGTTAAGGGTATGTGGAAGAGAGTAGCATTTGATAAAGAAAATCACGCTCACCAATGCAGGTGGCATCATCCAACCACTGAGGGCCAAGGTAGAACAAATTACCTTTCTGCTTTAGCTGAGACATCCATCTTCTGCTCTTGGACATTGGTGCTCCTGGTTCTCTGTCATTCTCACTCAGAACAAGATATACACCTTCAGCGCCCCATTCTCAAATTTTTGAATTTGAACTGAATTATACCACTGGTTTTCCTGGGTCTCTAGTTTGAAGATGACAGATAGCAGGACTTCTAAGACACCATAACCACGTAAGCAAATTCCAAAAATACATCTCCTAATACAGAAATATATATACATGCATATATATCTTTATAGTTATTTTCCTAATGCTCCAAATTACATAATTTCATTAAATTTCCATTGTAATTATCCTGTATTTTATACAGGCACATAACAATGAATGTATTTTCCAACTTTCTAATATCTTCATTTAAAAAATATTGCTGGCACTTCTTTCTCAAGAGTTGGGGTCCATCTTCTCTCTCTTTGGGTCTTGGCAGGCCATTAGCTACTGTGGATGCAATGTTTTGTGATTATTGAGTCTGTCATAGAAGGTGATGCAGTCTCTGCCAACTTCCAAATGCTTGCTCTTGGAACCTAGTACTCATGTTGGGAGGAAGCCAAATATCCCTATCAAAGCTGTATGACCATCAGTAACTTAAGGGCATTATTTGGTCCCATTAAAATGGTGCCATTATCTTTTCATGAAAAGAGACTTTATGTATCTGTAAAAAGTAGGTTGGAAAGGGCAGTACTATGTTTTTCTTCTATACAAAATGGGGGTGGTGAAGAGACATAGAAGTGGTTTTTCACAATAAACAATATTGTTTAAAATTAGTTTGGAATTTGAGAGGATAAAGTCTCAACATTTTGTAGTCTCTTGAAAAGAGGTATAGGCAATATCCTAATTTGGAAAGCAAGATGACCTCTACTCCTCACTACATATACAGGGCAGATTTTATTTTTAAAGGTTTTATTTGCTTATTTGAAAAAGAGAGAGAGAGAGAGAAAATGAGTGAGGGGAGGGGCCGAGGAAGAGGGAGAATCAGACTCCCCACTGAGCAGGGAGCCCAACACGGGGTTCAATCCCAGGATCCTGAGGTTAAGACCTGAGCTGAAGACAGATGATTAACCAACTGAGCCACCCAGGCACCCCCAGGGAAGAAATTTTTAATAATGATGTATCTTTCCTCTTCTGGATGCCCTGATTCAGACTGTCAAGTTTGCTCTTGGGATCATAATGATTCTCTATTCCCCTTGAAGTAATTGTGGCATAGAGGAGTGTATGTCAGAGACAATGAATTTTAGTTCACAGAGTATCTGAAATTTTTTGAACATGGAGGACAGCACTTTCCAGCACTCCATTGAGTTGACCTTTGGTTTGGTCCTAATAATTTCCAGGGCCCACAGTTTAGGCTGCTTCACAGTGTCCTGTCAGTCTATCCTGGCTGACTGAGCTTAAGGTTGACTTTCAAGTAAAACTTCTTTTGTTCTCATAATTTCTCAGCTAAGTGAAAGGTGTACAGTTGTGTAGTCTAGGTAGATGAAATGTTATAACTATCAAATGTCTTACATCAACAATAACACTTGATACTGTTTTTATTGAGGAGTCTTCATATGTAACTTCCTCAGAGGTCCTTTTGGTTATTATTATTTTTATTTTTTTCCTTTTTGTTATTGTTATTAAGTAAGCTCTAGGCCCAATTTTGGGCTTGAGCTCATGACCTGGGATGGGTTTGCATGTTCTACCCATCGACTGAGCCAGTCATGTGCTACCACCCCAACCCCAACCGGAGGACCTTTTTGGATCACTATGCAATCCATTTTCGTGCCTCCTTTCTTTTTCATCATTTTTCATCATCATTTCATCATATATCCATTTCATTTTAAAAATTCATTTTTTTCTCTCTCTTTTCCATTGGAATGAACAGTTCATAAGGGCAGGAGATTTTGTTTCTCCTATTCACTACTGTATACCCAGTACCTAGAATTATATCTGGAACATACTCAGTGCTTAAAATACATTTATAATTTGAAACAGCCCTGCAGGGCAGATACAGTACATTTGTTGATGAGGTAGCAGCACATTCAGCTGAGACTCTGGACTTACTGAAGGTTTAGAGCTAATACATAGCGCGACGTATTTTCTTTTGCTGCTTTCTAACTGGGCACCTCTAATGATTAAGCCTGAACCCAAGTTCAATTACGTTTGGTAGTTTGAAAATATAACTTGCTATGCAGAGGACTGTGAAAACAATTTAGAGCCATTAACATGTGAAAGGAGGCTAACACTTCTAGGGCTAGGCTTTACAGGGGCGATGTAGATAAACAACCTTTGGGAATGCTCCGATGCGTTGAGGCCATACCAGTGAGAAAGTTTAGCAGTTCAGAATTCTCAAAAGCAGATACTTTGGAGGTTTTTAAAGAAAGCCTCTTGCTAAGCCTCTATCACATACATCTCTCAATCCTTTTCAGCCCATGGTTTATTTTTATAATACCCAAGTCACAGCACTCCATTCAATTTCCATTGAAACGAATATATGTTTCATTGAAGCAAATAAAAATATATATTCTAGCTTTCTTATATCGTCAGTTGTCCTTCCAACCGACTTGGCTTCCCTCCACCCCTTTCTGATAATTATGGCTGCTATTTCAGGAAAAGATTTCAGATGTTAATAGTAAGTTTGCTGCCTTCTGTGTGGCTATAGATTTGTAGAGGGATGCTTGTAGATTTATTAGTTCATACAGAATGGCATGTATCTATTTCTACAATAATGTAATGCTTTTGAGAATGCTGTGTGACTTTCTACTTCACTAAACATAAAATAGAAACATGTGGATAATGTGCTTGGCCCATTTTTTTTAAAGCATATCATTAGCAGGACTGTCATCAAAGATTTATTTGAAATCAAATATTTTCTTACCTGCTCTGTCAAAGCAGCAACCTTGAGATAACTGAAGGGGAACTGAAGGTTCACCTACTGAGGCCACTTCAACAGCTTTCCATCTACTCCTCCTAAAGCTGTGCAAAACCCAAGGCTAACATGATATGAGTTTAAACTTTTTGTGAAGATACCCAGGTGTGCTCTTGGCCCAGCACCCTTCAGTTTCACTTACTTAGGTCTGGAAGAGGTGAGAAAATTGACACAAGGCTAAAAATATTTCCAATATATGAGTTTCCACCCTTTTTCAAGCACTCAGAATAGGACATATCTCTGTAGTGAATCGCTTCCTTACTCCTCCCACCGTTGACCACTTTTCAGTTATAGCAGTGATGCCCAGTCCCCCATGGTGTGTGCCAGTGCCCAGGGGTTCAGAATAGAATACTTCTAGACGGAATCTGAGTGTCTTCATTTAGATGCATTGATTTTAGCAGAGCCCCCAGACAAAAATCTGTCCTAATTTCCCCTTTCATTTTTCATGTTTGTCCAAGAGATTGGCCTGTGCCTCCTCTTGGAATAGTGCCATCACAGTGACGGACCATAAACACTGATGCTCATACTGCCTGGAATCAAAACTTGGTTGATTACTTAGTAGACATGTGACATTGAACATGTTTCTCAACTTCCCTGTACTTCAGTTTTCTCCCCTTTCAGATGTAGAATATAATAGTACATCAGTCACAGGATGATTGTTTTGTTTAAATCATTAAATAAATGAAAAGTGTTCTGAACAGAACCTAGCAAAGAGTACTTGCTATGCAGATATTTGCTACTACTCCAGTTGCCACACACATACACACACACACACACACACACAACCATACACTCAACAATCACATGGACACTCTTTCCGATTAGCACGAATTTTGGCTTCTTTGCTTCTTTTATTTAAAGTCCTAATTTCTCAGAGTGTCTGGGTGGCTCAGTCGGTGAAGCGCCTGCCTTCAGCTCAGGTCATGATCCCAGGGTCCTGCGATCCAGCCCTGCATTGGGCTCCCTGCTTAGTGGGGAGTTTGTTTCTCCCTTTGTCTCTGCTGCTCCCCCTGCTCGTGTTCTCTCTCTTGCTCACTCTCTCTCTCAAATAAATAAAATCTTTAAAAAATTAAAAATAAAGTCCTAATTTCTCTTATTAATGTCATTAATCATTAATTTGATATGCCAGATATTCTAGTGCATGATAGGAGAGTCTCGGTTAAGGCTTCTTGAGTGAAAATGTTCCATAGTTCTCCACACGGTTTAGCCTAATGTTTAGAGTATCCAGTGACATCTTTCCAGGTCATTCCTGTGATCATATATTTACCTACTGCCCAACAAAACAGATCCCCTGTGCTTTAAACAAGTCATTTTTTTTCTTACCATTTCCTCAATCATCAACATCTGCCTAAATATTTTCCTTTAGTGACCACCTCAAAATTCACTTTTATTATGAGGGCTTTCCCTAATTCTGTAGTCAAAATGAATTTCTTCCTACTGTAATTACATTTTGGTTTGGTTTTATGTCTCTTCCTTTACCAAAAAGGAAATAAGATACTTTTTTTTTTTGAGGAATAATTTACCCACAGAGAAATGTACAAGTTTTAAGTTTACAATTCAAGGAGTTTTGACAAATGCATATACCTATGAAATGAACATTCCTTTACTCCAAAAAGCTATCTTGAATCCCTTTCCAGGAAAGCCTTACCATCTCACTCAGGTAAAACTGTTCTTATGTCTAACACCATAGCTTAGATTTGACTCTTTGAGAACATCTTATAAAATCAGGCAGTAGATATTCTCTTGTATGTATTAATCATGAATTAAAGTCCCCTAGACAAAGTCATGGTAAAGGGCAGCTTATGATGAAAGATAACAATAGTCTCTATTATATGCTGCCTTTTTGAAATATATCCTAGGGAATCTGGCTGCCAGAGTGTTTGGCATAGAGTAGGTACTCTAAATATTTGCGTTGAGTTATATATTAACTGAGGGATTGTAGAGACAATGACTTCACCTAATGTTGAAAATTCAGCCAGACAGAGGAGGCATATTACAAGCAGGCATTTCTCATTCTCCTCACATGATATCTATTTTTCTCTCCCATGTTTTAGAGATTAGCCTACATTTCAGTCATGACTACATCCTTTCAGTCAATCACAAAAGCCAAACTCTCGACCTTGAGAACAAACAGGCGAGGCCTAGAAGGTGCTTTATCTAGCGTTCTATTGAAAATCTGCCTAGAGTACCTCAACGACTTTTTACATAAAGTAATACTCTTACAGTGTTTACAGAGAACATAATGAAATGCCAAGTTGCGTAACTTGGCACCTGTTATGCATTATCTTGCTGTCACTGAATTGGTAATATCTGTTTAATATGTATAAGTAATATAGCTTTCCCCAAAGTATATCATCTTGTCAAAATAAAGAAATTTTCAAATCCCTCTTAGCTATATGCTTGGGATGTTGTAGAAAGAGAACTTTTTTACATTTGTAAGAAAGGGAATCTGAAATATCCAACATTGGCACCTTAGGGATTCTAAGGATCTAAAATCTATGGAGGTCACACAAATTTAGATTATATGTGAAAACCTTTTAATTAGATTTTTTCCATCAAGATTATATAACTAACAACAGCCACATGACTGTACCTACAACCACGTAGTCTGCTTTGGAAGTCCCCACACTGATTTCTTGTTGCAGGAATCTCTAGGGTTGGTTCAGCCACAAAGTTACAGAAAAATATTTTTCCTTACTGCATTTCTCAATCATTTTTAGTACATTGCCCATTCTGATCATCCAATCCTAATATCGCACATCTATAATCAAATGACCAAGATATGCCATAGCTAATTAAATCTTGAGGGTGTGTTTACCCCCCCGAAAAAAAAAAAAAAAAAAAGGAAACATTTTAAAAATATAAACAAATTTAAAAATATTTATAAAAATATAAATATAAACACATTTAAACATATAAACATTTTAAAAATGTAAACATAATTTGAATGAGAACATAGCTTGGCTTGCGAACATCACCTTTACATATACAGAGTATAAATTCAGATCTGTTGATACATACAGAAACATAAAGATGTGGAAGACATTTAATAAACCCTGCTTTAGCAATGTCAGCCCTCTCACAAATTCAGCCCAATAGAAATGTTTCCTTAGTCTTCCTGTGCCAGGAACAGGGTCTGCAATACCAAATAAGACTGACATCTCTCCTGCCTTTCCAGGGCAGAAACATTAAAGGCATCGTGACAAAAATGGTCATTAAATTTATTTGGCATGTGTGTGAAAAACTCTCTGAGTACATTTAAAATATTCTAAATGCGTGGTTTCTTTCTGTAGGCTCTCCTTCAGAACTTTGACTCTTGTGTGGTAAGTACGATTATGTAGTTTCCCAGTGCGTAGCCATTCAAAAATTGAAGCTAGAAAGAGTCTACTCAGAAGACATCTGCTGAAGGCAGGCATCTGACAACAAATAACATAAGGGACAGCAGACAACTCATAACAACGTAGACAAGAGACATAGAACTGTAGCTTAGTTCAAAAATTCAATATTATTCCAATTTATATCTTTATGTATGTGACATATTTCTTAAAACAAGCCTATCTGAAAATACAAACAATAAAATGCACGAACATTGGGCAGCTCATATGGTGACTGGAAATAAGGAATGAGAGATGGTAAAGCATTAAGAGCTCCTATTTATTCCCATCCATGACCACCTCAAACACCAGACCTGATGAACCTCAAAGAATGTTTCTCAGAAATCTCAGGGTTCATCAGTTTACCTTAAAAATAACTACAAAAATGGATACCATCATGCCACTAAAGAAAGTTTCAATTCAAGCCAGCCATTTCCTTTATAAGATTACAACCATAAGAACAATACAACTAAAGAATTTACATTGACGAAAATTGAAAGAGAATTCAAGACAGAGAACTTCAGCCTTAAAATTTTGCCTTTTGCTATACATGTGTGTGCATATTAGTCACTGCCTATGCTTCTAATAGTACCCTGTTGCTGTTGTAACAAATTTTCACCAACGTGGAGGCTTAAAGCATATAAATGTTACAATTCTGAAGGTCAGAAATCTCATACAGATGACACTGGGCTAAAGTCAAGCTGTCCGGCAGAATTGTATCTTTCTTAGGTCAGAAGAATTAGGTAGGAATTAAATTGATAGTTTAGAAAAGTTATTTTCAGCTAAAAAAAAAAACCCATTATTTGCAACATCTTGGAAATCTCTAGGATTATTGTCAATTTTGTGAAAATACATATCAAATTTCTTTAAAATAAGTGTCATAAAATATGGGAAAAAAATCCCAAGTTCTTATTCAATATATTTCAAACCCTGTCTCTACTCTGTTACCACCTGCCACACACTGTAGGACATGTTCATACTGCAATGTCACTTTTGGCCCTTGACCTTCATATCATTTTCCCCAGGTTTTTTTTGCACAATGAGTGGTAAAATTCCAAGGAGCCATTTTTATCAGGGACGCTAACGTAGTTATATACAGATATGACTGCAGGTACACAATACGTCACTAAATCCAAATTAAATCTATGTCCAGGTCCACCTTCCCTTAGCTAGATATCAAAAGTCCCCATGAAGATTTTAAGTAGTAGTATGGTATAAGAGAAGTTGAAGTGGAAATAAAAAGCAGCCATAATTTGATTACAGTGAAAATATTTTATATTTTGCAGATTTGACAAAAACACAAGACCATGTGAACACATTTTCTTTAGAGCACCTTTAGGACCTTAGAAAAGGTCTGTGCAATTTAAGATCTCTGGAACCTTGCTTCATTAATTTCATGCCTATATATGGAGAAAATTGTCTATACTGTACAACTTTTCAAATGTTAGCTCTCCACTTCTATTTTGGTAATTTTATTGTTCATGTACACTTTATGGTATGTCACTCTAAATCCTTTTATTATTTATTATTTATTTATTTGTTTATTATGCAATTTTTAAAAAAGATTTTTAAATTTTTTTTATAAACATATAATGTAACCCCACCACCTTCTCCCGACACCCCTCCCCCCCGCCTCCCTCAGTTTGTTTTGACATTAAGAGTCTCTTTTGGTTTGTCTCCCTCCCAATCCCATCTTGTTTCATTTATTCTTTTTATGTATTTAACACAGAGAGAAAGAGCACAAGCTGAGGGAATGGCAGGCAGTGGGAGTGAGGAAGGGAGAAGCAGGCTCCCCGTGGAGCAGAAAACCCAATGCAGGACCCTATCCCAGGACCCGGAGATCATGACCTGAGCTGAAGGCAGACACTTAGTGGACTAAGCTACCCAGGTGTCCTATAAATCCTTTTAGAAAGCAAGTACTATAGGCGCTCCTGGGTGGCTCAGCTGATTAAGCATCTGACTCTTGATTTCAGCTCAGGTCTTGATCTCAGGGAGTTCAAGCCCTGTGTTGTCCTTCATGCTGGGTATGGAGACTACTTTTAAAAAAATCTATGTATCTATCTATATCTATACACCTCCATAGTTATATAGATAGATATAGCTATAAATATAAATAAAAAGCAAGTAGTAAGTAAATTATGAATTAAAACACAAATAGGACTGGGAGTCAGAAGATATTAGGTTATCACTCAATGTCTCTGGCATCCAAGTTTCTAAACTCAGTGGTATAAGGCTAATTCAGGTTGAATATTATGATATGTGGTCAAGTGAGATGATCTCAAATGGCCTAATCACAAGTTTCCTCCCTACCCTGCTCCAGCAGATAAGATCCCCTAGCCAACACCTTCCTCAGCAAGGGGCCCAGGCATGGTTCCTACTTATCCCTGAGTAGTGGGTTTCAGTCTGTGTCAGCCCAAAGAATTATTCTAAGAAGCCCATCACTTCCTCTATGGAAACCAGGGGTCACATCATTCTCCTGGTACTACTACTTTACAAATAAAGAACCAGAGAGCAGCCAGTCTAAAAACAAATCACCCAAGCTGAAACCCACAGCCAATCACTGAACAAACCATGCTTGAACTCCCAACAAAACCCCTTATCACTTTAGGACAGATTCCAGCTTATTCTGGAGTCCTCAGGGCGGAGAGAGTAGTGTGAGCAGACCTCATTTTCTCAGGGCAAATGGTGGGATTTACTTATTTTCTCTCTCAGTCCCCACTTCAGCTGGGTCACCCCAAGAAGCATTTTTCCCACACAGATGAACTGTCTCTTCCAGACTCTGCTGAAACCTTTTCTTTTCAGCTCACTTCTTTCCACAATGGCAGAATCTCCCATGATGGCACCGACATCGCACAGGTGACCTTCTTGTTGCCCCTCCCTTCTCCCCCAAAGCAGCATGTGACTTCAAACCACTCTGGGTCTTTCTCATATATCTCAGCCATGAAACCGGCATCTAGGACCATTTCGGCCTGCTTTATAGATGTTCATCCCAGAGATCATGAACCACACTTCCATGAGGTTATTTGCATAGGACAGCGCATGAAAAACCGAGGGGCCTGTTTTCTGCACAGGCAAACAGGAAAGGCATTTCTGCAAAGGCAAACCAAGAGAGTTTCCTATACAGGTGTTCTGTTGTTGTTTGCAGCCTGTTGAGATGCTAGAATCTGGAACTGAAAGTCTCAGCAGGAGTGTTGCCAATTTCCTTGGTAAAAGAACCACAAAGAAAATGGGTTTTGGATACTTGACCTTCGTTTGCTGTTCTTGTTTTTATCTTTTATTTTTATTTCCCTTTACCAAGTAGAGTAACTGTTTCATCCATCAAAGGACAGACTGAAATTGTAACATGTGCTTTCTCTTACCTTAGTAAGATGCTGAAAATCTGGAAGACTCTTGAAAACCTTTGCCTCTTGATGAGAAGGTAGAGAGGGGCAGCACTGAGAGGAAGCAGGGCAGCAGCAAAGTGATGTGGGAGAGGAGTCGGGGGAGGGGCGAGAGGTTAGAAAGTTACAACACTATTTTGTGCATGAGAATCATAAATGCCTCTCTCAGAGACTTCTTGAGTGAAAAATCAGAAGTTACAAAAGGAGTAGAGATCGCTTTAGAGAATCTGTGTATTTAATTAATTAAAAATACCTAAATAAATCATTTGATTCAAATCTGCCATAATAGTTTACATTTGCCTGCCCTTAATTCTTCAGTATAGTAGAAAAAGTCAAAATGCATTGTTTTAAATACCACAAGATGGTTTAGTTGTGAACTTGTGACATGTGCAAGATGTAATTATGTTTTCCTGTAAGAGAAAGGCATAAAGACGGAAGAAAAGCCATGAGGCTTCAAAGTCCTTATACTAAACCAGCAGATTTTGAATCTTGCAATTAGCAAGGCTGAATGTTGATTATATTAATAGAATTAATTGAACAGATAAGAAAGGCAATTGTGTGAAGTATGCTTGGAATACGTCTTGGAAAACATGATTTTTAACAATGGATTAATATCTGTGTGTACTGAAATAATTCTCTACAGTTGTCAACAAAGCTGAAAACTTGCTTTGTTTTCTTCTTTATCCTTAAGACTATAGATGTAAGGTAGCAGAATGTAAAGACTTTTGCTCTAGAGCCAGAATGGTTGGTTTGAAACTTACTTCCCCAACTCTCCTGCTCTATAACCTTGGTGATGTCACTTCAATTTTCTAAGTCTCAGGTGCCTCATAGGTAAAGAAGAGAACATCTAAGAATGCTTTATTTAGTAGAGGACATAAAACAATACAACTCTCAATAAATGTTAAACGCTTCATAATTGCTTTTATTTTGTCTATGCTGAGGACCTCGTGAACATATCACACCTTATGTTTGGTCTGACCTTGTATGCGCAGTTTTGGTCCATAAAGTGAAATCCATTTCGAATTACAGAGTCTAAGGTTTGAGTTCAGGATTCCCTGTTTACTGAAGAACGACTTTGAGAAAGTCATTCAGCTTTGAGTTTCAGATTTCTCGACTATGAAATAAAAACAAAACAATATTTTGGGGAGATTTTTGGTAAAAATTAAATGATTCATGAATCATCTATCATGTCATTTATGCACTTTTCCTTTTCTTTAGTCTTTCCCTAATTGTACTGCTAAGACATATTACTACTAAGTTTTAGCAAGTCTCGTATTGAAATAGAATTGGATATGATTTGGAAATACACCAAGTTGCCCAACTTTTCTTAATTGGTGTTTGGGAAAGGTTATAAGGCACAATGCCTTTGAATGCTCTCTTACAGACAAAAAGAAACATTCACTCATTTTGCAATGCTTATTAAATTATATTACTTTTATTAAAAGGACATTTCTCTAAAACTGAAACTAATTGTTGTCACGTGTTCTACTCAGAAATAGAGCAGATCAAAATAAGTCTGTATATGGGAAAGAGAAAGTGTTTATTCTTCCCTTACCAAACTTATGATATTCAAAATTTCAAACTTTGGGATAAAATTCCAAAATGCTTCATAAAATTTGAATAATTCTAGTTTATTAAGAGATGATGAATGTCAAATGATGTGAGGAGCCAACAAAGAGAAGCCTGAAAGAGAGCTTCCATCAGGCCTGCCCAAATATTTACAGACTCTTTGGAGAAGACAGTCTTTGAGATGAGACACAAAACTGTGTGTTGGAGAGGCTGTTGAGAAAGAGGACCCCGCTTACACTGTTGGTAGGAATGCAAGTTGGTGTAGCCACTTTGGAAAACAGTGTGGAGATTCCTTAAGAAATTAAAAATAGAGTGTCCCTATGACCCTGCAATTGCACTACTGGGTATTTACCCCAAAGATACAGATGTAGTGAAAAGAAGGGCCATCTGTACCCCAATGTTCATAGCAGCAATGGCCACAGTCGCCAAACTGTGGAAAGAACCAAGATGCCCTTCAGTGGATGAATGGATAAGGAAGATGTGGCCCATATATACTATGGAGTATTATGCCTCCATCAGGAAGGATGAATACCCAACTTTTGTATCAACATGGATGGGACTAGAGGAGATTATGCTGAGTGAAATAAGTCAAGCAGAGAGAGTCAATTATCATATGGTTTCACTTAGTTGTGGAGCATAAGAAATAACATGGAGGACATTGGAAGATAGAGAGGAGAAGGGTGTTGGGGGAAATTGGAGGGGGGAGATGAACCATGAGAGACTATGGACTCTGAAAAACAAACTGAGGGTTTTGGAGGGACAGGGGATAGGAGGTTGGATGAGCCTGGTGGTGGGTATTATGGAGGGCGTGTACTGCATGGAGCACTGGGTGTGGTACCTAAACAATGAATTTAAAAAAAAACAAAACAAAACAAAAAAAAAAAACAAGGTAAAGTGCATAATGGTGATCTGGAGTGGAGGGCAGAAAAGTCAAAGTTAGAATTTAGTGCTTTTACTGTTGCCGTCTAACCAAACATTCAACATTTATTGGCATTAAACAACAATTTTACTGTGCTCACAAGTTCTGTGGGACAGAAATTTAGGCAGTGGCTTGTCTTTGTTCCATAACTTCTAGGGCCTCAGTGGGGAAGACTCCAAGGCTCAAGGTGACATGAAGGTTGGGGCCAGAAATCATGAGGAAGTTTCTTCAGCCATATAGTTAACACATGGCCAGAGTGACCAGAAGGCTGAGTTTACCTGGAGCTCTGAATTGGAACACCTATTGCATCATGATGCAGCTTGGACTTCCTAAGCATGATGGCTGGACTTTGAGAAAAATTTCCCAAGAGTAGTTAGACCTAGAGAGCAAGGTGGAATTGCATGGCCTTTTCCCTCCTAGACTCAGAAGATACACAGTATTACTTTGAACGCATTCTCTTCTTTACATTAAGTCACTCAGGCCAGCTAGATTCAAGAGAAGGGAGCAGAACAAATTGCAGGCTTATTTAAAAATCACCACATAGAAAACAGTGACTTTATCTTTCTATTTCTCACAGTAGTAAATATGAGATATTTGACATATTATTTTGGAATATATGATTTTAGAGGTGGACGGTTATATTTGGGGCATAATGGTTGTATAGGCTCAGAAGCAACTAGCAGTGTCCAGAGACACATGAATTTCTTACTCTTTAACTAGTTCACAATTGAAGATGTGGTAGTTGGTTCAGAAAGTTGAAACAGAACAGTAAACTGAGCTTTTAGAAAGACTGTCTAAAGACCAGAATATTTGAAATCTCATTAAAGAAAAGAATAGGGAAGTTCTCAAATATCAGATGCATGAATAATTCTCTTTTTAAATATAAACATCATGCTTTTGTGAGCAAAGGTAAGTTTTGCCAATGGGCTTCTTTTTTTTTTGAGGCAAGACTTTTCTGTGGCTCTTTCATAAAGAAGTCACCTGTGATCTTCATTAAAAATCAAACTCCCTAGATATTCCATAACTACCTCAATATATTAAAAGACAGGGCTCTTTACATTTAAATTAAATTAAATTTTCCTATCTTAGCTTTGACAGTAAGATTTTTTTCTTTGTCATTACTTAGTTATAAATTTGGAGATGGATCAGAGAATCATAGAATCTTAAAACTTCAAAGGACATTGGGAATCATCAATCCAGTCCTTATATCTTATGCTCTCAGGGTAGTGGAAATCAAAGAAGTTAAATGACTCAGCCAAAATCATAGAGGGAATTAACAGCACAGCTTCCAATTCTAGAACTTTTTCAATGAGTGTCTTTGTCTCTTCTCCCTGTCTTTCTTATGTCTCATTCTCCCCAGCTCCCAAACTTTTCTGTCATTAAAAAGAAACCACTTTTGTCAGACTGGAAACATTCTTTCTCATCAAACTCTAAAGAGTACAGTTTTAATATCACATTCTGACACAGTTTAAGAAACTTATTATTGTGACCTTTTTCCCAAATGTTTATTTACACTGAAGATGACTGTCAGTGTTTGACAGTTGGTGTAAGGTTTCATATTTCAGACAGATTTGGATGACCAATAGTTCTTCAGCATTTTATTGTTAACAATTTGCAGGTGATGTGGATAACATAGGAGTTATTTAACATTATATTCATAATGTAGAGTGGTTAAGCAGAGAGAAAATGCACTTGCTGACAATTCAAGTATTTTATTTTATTTTTTAAAGATCGTATTTATTTATTTGACAGACAGAGATCACAAGTAGGCAGAGAGGCAGGCAGAGAGTGAGGAGGAAGCAGGCTCCCTGTTGAGCAGAGAGCCTGATGGATGTGGGGCTCAATCCCCAGGACCTGATCATGACCTGAGCCGAAGGCAGAGACTTTAATCCACTGAGCCACCCAGCGCCCCTCAAGTATTTTATATATGTGTCTAAGTAAAATTTATTTTACTTTTGGATAACACTAAGAGAGATTTGTTTATTATCTAATCACTTTCCCATTTTTAGAACTGTACCTTTGTTTTAAAATAGTTTCACAACACATCTGTTGTAATCATCATGTCGTAAACATTATTTTTCATGAAAGAAATTTAACTAAAACTTTGCTTTCAGCAACAAAGCTGAAATGAAATAACTTTTATAATGAAATAATCTTTACCATTCTTTTTCACTTATTGACTGGTTGATTTATTGATTGATTCAATAAATACATTTTGAGTTCTAGTAATGTGCTAGGAACTGTGTTAGGAATTGGGGATATTAAGTGCCCTTAATTACCTCAAAGTATGTCCAAACACTATTCAGATTTTTCTGCCCTGGGAACAAAGAAAAAGAAATGATATCTAACTCCTGCCATTAGGAACATGGATTAGTGGCCTGGAAATACTAAGGAGGGGACAAGAAAGCAGGGGTCAGATCATATGTTATGGTCCCTTTTCTCCTGAATCTTACCAAGATCATGGTCTCTTCCTATGGAAAGCTATTGCTAATCATTCTTGATCTCAATGACATCTTCCTTTTTGTGTTCAGAATATTTGTTGGTCTATATCTTTTATTTGGTGCTTATCTAAAGAGATTTTGAAATAAATATGTAAATAACTCTCTCTCTCTCTACACACACACATACACACACACACACACACACACACATATCTCCAGCAACACTGAAGGTTCTTGGGAAGGGAGACAATAAGGAAGAATGCGCTTATCATGAGGTTTCTCCTAAATTATCTGCCAAAGTCTTTTGGAAATGTAGATAACAAAAATTGCTTGTTGAATGGTTTAACTCACACCACCTAATGTCCATACATTTCTTTTTATTAATCTTTTTTTTAAAGATTTTTATTTATTTATTTGACAGAGAGAAATCATGTAGGCAGAGAGGCAGGCAGAGAGCGAGAGAGGAGGAAGCAGGCTCCCTGCCAAGCAGAGGGCCCGATGCGGAACTCGATCCCAGGACCCTGAGATCATGACCTGAGCAGAAGACAGAGGCTTAACCCACTGAGCCACCCAGGCGCCCCTTTTTATTAATCTTATATTTCGTAGGTCATCTTTTTAATTGCCTCTTTGCAACTGTTAGGTATTTACCACTTACTTTTCTCTTTGTCACATTGTCCTTAGCAAAGCCCCAACTCAGATTTATCAGTGAGCTATTACCATAAGAGTACTCCATAACAAACCATCCCAAAGAACTTAAAACAATGATTTATTCTTATTCATTCATTTGTGAACCAGCTTGACTTGGGTGGATATAGGTAGAGTGGATCACTATTTGGCTCTTAGCTGTAGATTCTGCTCAGGTCTGCTCTATGCATCTCTAGTCCTCCTTGGTCCAGCAGTTAACCAAGCTGTGTTCTTCCCACGGGAAAGGGTAGATAATAAAGAGCACAGCCATTATGGAAACATAATTTAAGTCTCTGATGTTGTCAAGTCTGTCATCTGATTGGACAAAGTAAGTCACATGGCCATGCCCCAAGTTTCATGGATGGATAAATACATTCTGCTTATAATGAGGATAAATGCATGTGTGGATTTATTTGCTTGAACTAATCAGTATTTCCCCTAGTTTTATAAAACAGGTATGACACAAAATACAGGCTTTGTTAACTAAACAAATTTTGGACAAGTAGTGTCTACTACAAGTGAACAAAACTAAGAGCATCTTTCTTTATTTACAGGCAAGTACTGAATAAACCAGCTGTTAGGGAGTCTAATCCAGACTCAGTTTCAAGGTCTCTGCCTGACATTGGCTAAATCCTACACCTTCTCTGGCTTGCAGTTTTATGATCATTAACTTGAAGAAGCTAGATGAATGTCTCTTCTAGTTGTGATTTATTCTGTGATAGTGCTACCTTACGCTTTATATACCTGGAAGCCTCAAATATATCATACTTGACTCAGTTTGAATCCTTAGTCTAACATTAGGAATGCTATGACAGTTTCAGAGAGAGTTAACTTTCTCTTTGGTACTGTCTTAAGTTCCTATCGTCAGCCTGATCATACTGAAATATGACTTAATGTACTTATTCATCTTCCTGCATCAGACAATGAATTCTTTTAAGAAAAAGGCCATATGTTATCCTTTGTTATATCCTCAATGTTCAGGCTTCTGTCTGGTAGAGAGTAGGCAGCCAAAAAATATAATTGAATTATCTGTTAATGCACTGGCATCAGATAGCTTTGCTGTGATGCTCAGTAAATAATAATAATAATAAGTTCCAAGGCTTTGAGGCTAGGGCCTAAACCAGTATGAAAGTGATAAATGGTCCATTTGAAAATTCAGATCACGTGTACATTGTTTTGCTTATGCATAATGGTACATACCACAGATTTTTGACCCTTCAAAATTGAGTTCTTTTTTTTTTTAAGATTTTATTTGTTTATTTGACAGACAGAGATCACAAGTAGGCAGAGAGGCAGGTAGAAAGAGAGGTGGAAGCAGGCTCCATGCTGAGCAGAGAGCCGGACACAGGGCTTGATCCCAGGACCCTGGGATCATGACCAGAGCCAAAGGCAGAGGCTTAACCCACTGAGCCACCGAGGTGCCCCCAAAATCAACTGATTTCTTTAGAGTTTGACAAACTGTTAATATAGAAGGATCTATCTACTAAGTCCAACCTTTACACATTTCTGGAAATCAGACTACTGCCACTCAGAAATATGTAAAATATTGACATATGTGAAATATCATTTTTAATAATTAAAGGGAAGGACAATAGTGCATCAAAAATAACTCTAATTTTTCATCTACATCTATTTTTAGTTCAACATTATCATTACTGATTGTCCAAGTGAAATGCTACCCAAGAAATTGCCCAGCAAACTGCTGATCGCTAATCAATAGTCCAAGTTTCAGTATGTAATAACAATCATAAAACTGCAAGCCAGAGAAGGTATAGGATTTAGCCAATTTCAGGCAGAGACCTTGAAACTGAGTCTGGACTAGATTCCCTAACAGCTGGTTTATTCAGTACTTCCCTGCAAGTGAAGAAAGATGCTGTTAGTTTTGTTCACTTGTAGTAGATACTACTTGTTCAAAATTTGTTTAATAACAAAGCCTGTATTTTGTGTCACACCTGTTTTATAAAACTAGGGGAAATACTGATTAGTTCAAGCAAATATGGCAATTCTACCCTCCTCTTTTTTTCTTTCTTTCCCTGTGATGTAACAGAAAGTCTGCTGGAAGAGACTTTTGGGGAATGTTTTCTCACTCATTAAAGAGAAACAATGAAAAGACTATTTTCTCATACAGACAGAAGTTGTGTGTGGGCCTGTAATGCCCAGTATTTAGTTGATCGATTATGACCAAGAGAAGAACTGAGCTGTCACACTGAACGTGGGAGAGAAGAAAGATGAAAAAGGCTGGGGTCTGATGACATTAATGGGCCATTGGCTTGAGCAAAGGAGTTGTCCTTTCTAAGGGACTTTGTTAGTGACACAATTTTGGTTTAAACCAAATGAATCAAAATGCGGTGTGTCCTCAAATAGCTCATTCTAAGACACTCATCACTCTAGGTCATGGGTTATCGCAATCTAGAAAATGTGCTAGAATCGAAATAAGTTTTTATATTGTCAGCTGTTTGTGTTAATGTTTCTTACGGAATGTGAAAGTTTATTTTTTTTAATAATACTAATTATATATATAAATATAATTTAATATTTAAATTACTTTTAATGTTTTGAGGTAATAGTACATAAATATATATTTGGAAGAAACAGTGCAGATGTACTCTTTATCCAGATTTCCTGTTTTGCAAAACTAGAGCGCACTATTGCAACTAGGGTATTGACATTGATACAGTTAAGTCATGGACTGCTTTCCACCATATGTTCCCCCTTTATAACCACACCTACCACCATCCTCCTACTTTTGGTGACTGCTACTATTTTCTTCTGTCTTTAATTTTGTCATTACAAGAATATTACAGAAATGGATCATACAGCATGTAACCTTATGGAATTGGCATTTTTTACGCAGTGTGATTCTTTGAAGATTAAAGTAAGCTGTGTGTATTAATAGTTTGTTCCTTTTTTTTTTTGATGAATTATATTTCATGGTGGTGTGTACTCACCCATTGAAGTGTATCTGAGTTTTTTCTATTTTGTGCTGTTTTCTGTTTTGTGCTATTTCTATTTTGTACAAATAAACTGGCTATGAACATCCGTATATAAGTTTTGTGCAGACATACATTTTTATTTCACTGGGTAAACATCTGAATTTGATTTCTGGGTTATGTGGAAGTCACATGTGTAATTTAAAACAAAACAGAACAAAAAATCCTTTTCGAGAGAGACTCCACTATTATATTCCTACTAGCAATGTATAAATAATCTAGATTCTCCATATCCTCACCAACATTTGCTGTTGTCTTTATCTTACATTTTGGCCCTTCTGATAGGAACATAGTGATATCTCCTTGTGGCTTTAATTTGCATTTGCTTAATGGCTAATTACATTGAACATCTTTCATGTTTTCTTTTGTCATCTGTATATCCTTTTTTTTTTTTTTACATCTAAACTTTTTTATTGAAATATAGTTAACAAACAGTGTCATA
>RCUC01168847.1:0-30776 GCA_003697995.1 Taxidea taxus jeffersonii
TCTGCTCCGTGAACTGAGTCTGTTGGGAGAACCGCAGGGCCCTGAGGCCCCCCAGCCTGCCCTGCCCACGCCAGGGAGAGGGGCGGGGAACGCACGCAGACCTCTCTATCTGGCACCCACCTGGAAGCGGTGAAGATGTGCTTGGCGTTGGTGCAGATGGCATTGATGGGGCTGTCATGGCCCCTGATCTCGCCAATGGGCGTGAAGTTGTCCACATTCCAGACCTTGATGACGCCCCCGCGGCAGGCGCTCAGCAGCATGGGGCGGCCCGGGACAAAGGCCAGGGCACACACCCAGTCCTTGTGTGCATTGGGGATTTGCTGCGGGAGGAGCAGAGCCAGTGAGGCTTGGGGGCAGTGCTGAGGGGGGAGAAGCCCGCAGAGAGGGAAGAAGCTGGCGGAGGACGCTGCGGTTACCAGGCTCCCCTCTGCCTGTGGGGTCCCTGGCCAGGCAGGCTAGCAGCCCTGTCCAGGAGGTGGGCCAGGCAGGCCCATGCTGGGGATTGTAGGGGCCCCGAGATAGGTCCTTTGGCTTCCCACTCTGAGGCAAACCTAAGATCTTGCACTGGTGGAGAACCCTTCAGTCCTCTCAGGGGTAAATGCTCTAAGAAAGGGAACACAGTGAGTGGCTGAGCTTTTAAGTCAAACCTAGGGGCTAAGAGCAGCCCCTTTTTTAAAAGCAGCTGTATACGCGAGAGTAGAGGGGAGGCTGCAGGGGAGGCAGGGGAGTGGACACAAAGGGGAAGAGGGTAGAGAAGAGGCAGGCTGGGGGAGCTCTGGCCCAAGACCCTAGGTCCCCAAGGCCCTGCCTGGACTGGGGAATGGCCTCACCCTAGCCCACCCCTCCCCTTCCACCCACTGCACCTGAATGAGCTCCTGCTGCTCCAGATCCCATTTCTTGATGCCATTATCCCGGGAGCCACTGAATAGGACATCTCCCTGGATGGCAAGACACTCGATACCGTCATAGTGTGGGGGTTCAAAGTTGTGGGTGGGACCAATGGTGCCCGTCACACATTCACCCAACTCGAACATCTGTGGGAGGAAAGACCAGTAGGGCACGCCAGGAGCACCTACCCAATCTCACACAGTACAGTGGTCCCCAGGAGCCGGCACACCCAGTGGCCCTGGGGGAGAGGAGCTTCCCCAGCAGGAGAGGGCTGCTGGAGGGGCACCGCTTCTTCCAGGGATAGAGGACTCTGAAGGCTTGGGTCTTGACCCTTCCCAAGCGGACTGGGGCAGACTGGGTTAATAGGTAAATGCAGGGGGTGACCCCACAGCTCAACAAGCAGCTTTTATGGAGAAAGGTGGGTTTGGGGTATGAACCTCCTTTTTGATTTCTTTTATTTTTAAATTAATATAATATTACTTGCCCTTGAAATAAAAACATGATCATACCAACCACCCTCTGCTTCCCAGTTTCTGACTACGTACCCGTGGTGCAATGACATAACTGGTGAGCAAACAAAATTAGCGTTGTTTGCTATCCTTTGTGTTTTGTTCCCATTTTCTTAGTTCGGTAGACTCACTGCAGCCTGTTCCGTGGCTTTTCCCTAACTGACGTGGTTGCTATTCCAGCCTTAGACATCTGGGTCACTTTCAGTTCTGCACCACTTACAAAATAGGGCTGCGTCTACTTTCTGCACACACCTTCTTGCCTCTTTGGGGTGATTTCTTCAGCATAAATCCCCAGCAGTCTCATTATTTTTCATGAGGGCTCCCAAGTCCCCAGAGGGAAGGGGTGGGGGAGGGCAGGAGGAATGCGGAGAATGCTCCCCATCCCCCACCCCTGTCCCAGAGGGAGGCCTTTTCAGGTACCTTCACGTAGTGGTCCTTGGAGCCGGTCACCACCAGATCGTGCTGGCTGGCCGTCTGGGTGACAGTCAGGCACATCACAGGTCCGATGTGGCCAGTCAGCTTGCCAACCGGCTGGAACCTGCATTGGACAGAAGCCCGCCAGTGGAGGGGGACACGGATCAGAGGGAACTCTGGCTTGTGGGGGCTGGTGGGGAGGTCTTCCCTGGAAGGAGTTGGTCCTGCCAGGGCACTCTCCCTCCCTCAGTGCAAGACCAAGAACCTAGACATCAGCTGCCTGGCGTCCTGGGGGCTTCGGAGGACAAGGGTCCCGTATCTCAGAGCAGAGACCCAAGCCCAACAGCAGGTGCACAGGGTTCTGCCAGCCCCAATGGGTGGCGCCCACAGTGGAGACCCAGGGGCTCTCCGCAGCATGCCCCACATCCCCCTGACCTGCTGAGCTCCCAGATGCGGACGGCGTTGCCCGAGGCGGCATACAGCATGGTGCCTGAGGGGCTGAGGGCAATCTGGTTGATCTGGTGCTCCCCCTGAGCACTGGTGATCGCACGGGTAGATGCAGCGGCACAGGCGTCCCCAGAGGTCACCTGGCCAGAGGACCTGCCGCAAGCAAGGAAGGCAAGGTCAGAGATCAAAGCGGTCCATCCACACAGGCCAGGAAAGCTCTCAAACCTCACTGAGACCAGGCCTAATACCCCAGCTCTTCCAGGAAGCCTTCCCTGGCTGATGGAGGAGAGCCAAACTCCTCCTGGAAGTTTCTGGTCTGACGAGGGAGAGACCAAGGGTGGAAGCGCCTCTCCACGGCCAGCAGAAAAGTCCCTGTCCCTAAACTGGGCTTGTGGAAGCCACTTAGTCTGAGTCCCAGTTTCCTCCTCTGTGGAAAGAGGTGATTACACCCATTCTGTTTACTCCACTTCTTTAGTTTTTTTAAAAATAAAAGACTACTTCTTTAGAGCAGTTATAGGATCACAGCAAAACTGAAGGGGATGGTTTCCCCTATCGCCCTACCCCCCACACGCACAGCCCCTCCCCATCATCATCCCCAGCAGAGGGGGGCCTTTGTCATAGTGGTGAGCCCACCCTGACACAGCATTGTCACCACGGGCCACAGGCGATACGAGGATGCGCTCGCGCCGGACGCTCCGTGGGTCTGGACCAACATGTGGTAACCCACATGCATCATTACAGTCTCAGGGGAGCTTTGCAGCCCTCAGAATCCCGTGTTTACTCTCTTTTAAGGATCAAGTTAGGGGCGCCTGGGTGGCTCAGCGGGTTAAGGCCGCTGCCTTCGGCTCGGGTCATGATCCCAGGGTCGTGGGATCGAGCCCCGCATCGGGCTCTCTGCTCTGTGGACAGCCTGCTTCCTCCTCTCTCTCTCTGCCTCTCTGCCTACTTGTGATTTCTGTCTATCAAATAAAAAAAAAAAATTTAAGGATCAAGTTAAAGAACAGATGATGGCTTATAACGACAACGCCAGGATGAAGCACGGCTCCCGCTGGGACACAGTTTGGTTCTGCAGGGGCCCTTGTCTCACTTCCATCTCCCACGTGTCCATCTGCCTGAGACCGTCAGGGGCAGGGCTGAGAACCGGCTCGGGTGGCTCAATGACACAGACAGGTGGCCAGCGCAATGTCGGAGTCCGCTGCCACCTGCTGGCCCCACGCGGATTCCCAGCTCCCCGTCTGGGCTCACAGGGGGACCCAGCTCAGCCCAGGGCCTGGGAGGCGGAGATGGAGCACGGGGGGGCCAAGCAGGCCAAAGGCTCACCCAGGCTGCTGCCCCAGACTCTGTCCCCCAGCCCAGGAACCCCCACCTCATCCCTCAGAGTCAGGTCGAGTCCCCTACGGGCCTCTGCGCTCGTGTGGCTGGACCGGGCTGTACGCGGGCTGGGCATGGGTACCCAGCCCACCACTGAGGGCCAGCTCGGGGAGTACCTACGTGAGGGTCCGGATGCACTTGGCCGAGTCCCGGATGTCCCACACCTTGATGTAGGAGGCAGACACGGAGAACACAAGCCCGGAGTGGCTACAGTACTTGAGGGACACCACGTTGTTGGGGTGGCCCTTCAGGGCCGCGATCTCCTGGCCGGTGACCAAGTTCCACATCTTACAGCTGCGGTCTGCGGGAGACAGGGAGAGAGCCACGGGGACGACAGACGCCAGTCAGCAGGGGCCCGGTAACGCAGGCTCCCCGGCCACAGGGGCTGTGGCAGGTCCGGAAGACATCAAGGGGGAGGGGCCTCGGGTCTGAGGGACAGAAAGATGAGGCGGGGCGAGCTCGCTGCGTGTGTGTGCAGAGACACTCAGGAGAGGAGCTGGTGGAGCTTCAGGCCCGGGTTTCTCAAGCAAACTCTGCAGACACCAGGGTTTTCTGTATTGCCAAGGTACCTGGGCTAAAACGAAATTCTTCAGCTTCTGCTGTCTGCTCCTACAACTGCTAATAGCTGACAAAATTAAGGAACACGTGGCAAGCACCTTTGAGGGGGAGAACCTGGGATCAATCAATCACACCCAGAATGACCGTAGGCCCCTCTCGCCCTGCAAATAAAGATACAGTTGTCTTTCCAGTAGTGTGTCTACTGCAGAGCTGTCCTTTCTGCTGGTAAAATTTTTCTGATTTTGTTGCTGAGACCAAGTAATCATGACCTTGTGGGGTCATAGGGATTTCTTAGATGGAAGTGCAGGGGTGGACATCGGTGGGGGTAGTAGTGTTGGGGGACTAGGATGAGCAGACAAGGTGGGGCACCTGAAAAGACTTCCTGAAGTTTCTGAGGGAGATTTGGGAGGAAGTGCTGGATGGAGCAACCAGGGTCAGCTATGAGGGAAGACGTGGTAGGGGGTACCCAAGATCGGGAGCTGTGAGCCAAGGCAAGAGACACGAGACAAGGTAGTAGACAAGCCGCGCCCACGTCCTCAACTCATAGGGGGCTCTGGGTCTTCATCTTCACAGGCCCACTCTGGCACAGGAAGCAGGGATGGGTGAGACCCTAACCTTACTGGCCAGTCTGGGTTCCACCCACCTTTGGATCCTGTGAACAGCAGCTCGTCTGTGGCGTCCAGGCAGAGGATGGGCCTGGTGTGGCCCTCGGCCATGGAGACGCACTGCAGTGGGGCCGTCCTCGCACCCTTGGCTCCTCCAACGGGGGTGATGACGCCCCTTCCCAGGAGAGAGGGAGAAAGGGTGCACCTGTCAGCCAGGGAGACTGAGGCCAGGCTGAGCGAGGTATGCAGGTAAGAGGGGGACAGAACCGACAGGGGACTAAGGCCTGATGAAGGCAACCCCGGAGACCTGAGCCCAGTGCCGTTGATGTCTGAGAGCTGGGGACAGGCTGTGTGGGTGGGGAGGGCCGGTCTGTATGAGAACCATCAGTCACCATCCCGAGCACTCCTAGGGGAGCGAGGCACGGGTGGGAAGGAGGAGACATGGACACTGCCCAGGGGGAGCTCCCATCTGATGCCTGCCTGACCCTGATCCTGAGGCCGAAATGCACCCAGGCCCCAGAGGCCCGAGCACTAGACAGGGGCTGAACACTGCTGCAGTTAACCCAGGGTGCGGCGAGGGGTGCGGGGCGCGGTGGTGTTCAGGCTGTCGGCCTCCCAGCACCTTGGTGGGAGGGGCCGGGGCTGGCCCCTCCCAAGCAGAGCCACACATGTTCACTCCCACCTACCCTCAAGCCCCTTTGGGACCTGCACAGTCAGACCTGTGACTGTCACTTACAAAGGCCGAAATCCCTTTAGGGACCCCAGCTCAGCTCTGAGTTAGGGATGCCCACGGTCCCTGGGAAATGAGGCCATATGCACCCGGGGAAGCAGCGCCTCGCTTCCCATCCACAGTCTGGGAGGGAGCACAAGCACCCCCTTGGCGAGCAGGAGCATTTTGTTAAGCCAGCCTCCTGGAGGTTCTGGAGAATGATCTTTTCTCAGGGAGCGTCTTTGGGAATGAGGCCCTGGCCGAATTATGTGCAGGTCTGAAAATATGTTCTAGTTCCTTCCCAAAGACAATGATGTTCCTCCCAGTGATGCTGTGTGGCCTATGGTCTGCTGAAATGAGCAGTGTTCCAGTCATAGTGCCTCTCATGGCCCCCATGCACGCAGCCATGCCCCCTGCGAGGACGGCAGTCAGAGAACCAGCTGCCAGACGGGTGTCACAAGTGACCAGCCCCCAAGCTGCCCCAGTTCCCTGCTTCTGACCCTGGTTTGGGCCCAGCTGTGTGGCTGTGGGAAGAGCCCAGACCGCTGTGGGAAGTATGTCACCAGGATAACCGTCGTCACTGAGAGAGGCTGGGAGGCTGGCTAGCTTCTGGTCCTGGCAAAGCCTTGCCCCCCGCAGGCAGGCTTGCAGGCCAGGAGGCTCGGTCGGTGAGCAGGGGGCCTCTGGGTGACCTGGAGGGAGCTCAGAGCCTAGCGCTGAGCACTGGCCCGTCAGGAGCTCAGGCCCACCAGGTCCCAGGAAGTGCTCCTTGTTGTGTGGTGCTGTGCTGGGGGGGGCTGGGGAAACTGTCCCCTGGTCACCCCAAAAGCTGGGAAGGAAGGAGGTCTCCTGGCAGTCCTGGGCCATGTGCCAGGAGATGTGGGCAGCAGGCACCCTTGGTGCTCCTCTCAGAGGAGCTGAAAAGTACACCTCACCAGCACAAGCTGAGCAAGTCACAGGGATGCTGGAGACAGCCACCAACACCTGGCCAGCTGGGCCCTGCAGGCCCCAGGGCTGTCTGCACCCATGCCCCTCCCCCAAGCCCTCAGCAGCACTCAGTCCCAGCCCCGGCCCACCCCAGGCTCCCAGGCTTTCCCCGTGCCTGCCCAGGGGACAAGGAGAAGAGAACAGCGCCTGTGACAAGCAACTGTGCCCCCCCTCCCCAAGCCCCCAGCTCCAGCCAGGCCTGGCCAGTATGGTGCCACGTAGCGACCCTGAGAGGGAGGAACCACGGGTGGAGGGGGGAGGGGAGAGGCAGGCCAGGGAGGAGGGCTGCATGCTGAGGACTGGGGTGTGCAGGCGGGAGGGCGAGGGCGGTGCGGCAAAAGGCAGAGAGGGGAGAGTAGAGAGTGAGAGCTGGGGAGCCAACACGGGAGACATTCTGTGTGTACCTCAGGACCTCCGACAAAGAGGAGTCGCTGTCATCAGACCTGGGGAGGGCAGAAAATTAGCTGGATTAGGGGAGAGAGGAAAACACACGAAGGGATGGCAGAGGCAGCAGCAGCGTGGGGGGTCAGAGGGTGGGTTATTCTCTTCAAGGGCAGCGGGGAGAGGCAGGGGTCAGGGCGCTAAGGGACAGCAGGAGAGGAGGTGGGGAGGGGCGGGCCGCCGGGGGGCCCTCTGCTACCAGGGCAGGAGTGAGGAGGGGACCATGGGAACTGTGGGAGTGACAGCCCCACACTCTGGAGAGACATCTCAGCTTGTGGGCCGTTTGCTGGTTCCAAGCCCCTGGATGCCCCATCGTACGAGCTGGGGACTCTCTGCCTTGCCCCAGCAATGCTCCTCCATGCCTGAGGCCAGACGAAGCCATGCTTGCTGCTACCTCTCCCTGGGAGCTGGCCTCTTGCAGTGATTCCTCAGGGATTTACTAATTCACGAAGCCCACTGCCCCAGCGAACCCACTGGGCTATACCTAGGAGCCGGGCCTGCACCACACATGGGCCCCAAGACCTGGCCCACCGGATAGGACCAAGGTCTGCAAGACCACCAGGCTGGAAGGGCCAGAGTCCCACATCAGTGCTTCTGGAAAAGGGACCTGTTGATTGCCAACGTGTGGTGGGGAGGCGGCACCCTGGCTGGTGTCGTCCAGGTTTGGTACCCGCCTCCCGAAATGGGAACTGAGCCAAGGTGGGTCTGGGGAAGGAGCAGTATTTTGACCCAACAAGGGGTGTTTCTGTGGGAAAGGGCTGATGTCAGGTGCCAGGTGCAGGAACTAGCACTTTCTAGCTTGGGCTCCCCAGAACAACAGCACTGCACCCCTCCTCCCTGCCAAGCTAGAGAAGCTTTTAGGGAGCCAAGAGAGGAGCCCTCTCAGAGGCTGCAGAGATGGGAGAAGCCAGAGGGGGGTCCAGAGTGTAGGGAGCACGGAGAGGGGCACACAGAGGCTAGGATTCCGCCCCCCATCCGGGAGCAAAGTCCCACTGTTTGGAACATATGATGGAGCATGTCAGAAGCCCCGGGTTCTGGGGGCACCTGGGTGGCTCAGTTGGTTGGGCAACTGTCTTCAGCTCAGGTCATGATCCTGGAGTCCCGGGATCAAGTCCCGCATCCGGCTCTCTGCTCAGCAGGGAGTCTGCTTCTCCCACTGACCTCTCTCCTCTCATTCTCTCTCTTTCCCTCTCAAATAAATAAGTAAAATCTTAAAAAAAAAAAAAATAGAAGAAGCAGCAGCCCCGGGTTCTGGGCCCAAGTCCTCCACTCTACATAAATTCCTCAGGCCTCTCTAAGCCTCATTTCCTTTTCTGTGAAATAGGGAAAACAGTTCTCACGACTGATCGTCCACATGAATCACACATACGAAAACATGATGCACAGTGAAGGACCCCCTAAATGCGGGACCACTCTCTGCTCCCACCGTACTCTCCAGAGTCCCAGCGGCCCCACCGGAGCTGTATTTATAGCTGGGCTGAACCTGCCACAAGAAGGCAATTGGGGGTCCCTTTCTGCGGGGACAGAAGGGCTCCTGGGGCCTCGTCTGAGCACAGGTGGCGGGGAGGAAGTGGCTGAAGTTCAAGGAAGGGGCTTTAGAGAAGAATGCAAGAGTCAGCTGAGGAAGACTCAAGGCGCAGTGAGTGAGTCCCCACAGGGGGGCCAGATCTGCACGTACAGCCCCACCTGACTGCCCCCCATCCCCGTGGCTTCCATCTTGCCCTCTCCTGAGGTCACAGCATGCTGGGGGGAAGGAAGGGTCCGCGGTTAGAACAGAAAGGGTGGAGATGCTGGGAGGAGCTCCAGAGCCTCATCTCTTGGAGGGGCTGGGACAGCATGGTCAGGGGCCGCCTGGCTGCCCCGGACCCACCTGCGGCAAGGACCAGCCCACCTCCTCCACACCCTCCCCGGCCTGCCCTGGCTCTTACTTGTCCAGTGCTGAGCCTTGGCTTTGATTACTGGTGAGACGAGAGAAGACGTTCCGGTCATTGCGGGGCCGAGTAGGAGGGGACGAGGGGGGCGTGAATCCCACATCCGTGGACCTGGGGAGTGGGACAGAGTGGCATCTGTCATGAGCACAGCCCCGGCCCACAGCTTCCAGCACCACCTTCTGTCCGGTTTGGAAGGCCCGCAGGGCGGGGCTGGCTGTGCAGCGATCCCAGAGCCCAGCTCTGAATTCAGCTGTTCTGAGACCACCCGCCGTCATTATTCATGGATGCCATACTTGGGGATTCACCTGCTCGTTACAGTGTACTAGTGACCCAAATGAGCTCTCCCACTGCTTTGGGGGTCATTCCCAGACATCAAGCAGAGCAGCAAAAAAATCCAAGTCCCCACATGTTCCCAGCAAAGGTCAAATGAGGCCCTTCTCTGCCTGCCTGTGGCCTTTCCTGTGGTCTATTTATGGCCATGTTTTTTGTATTTTTGTGCTTTTCCTTAGTGATTCATGGTTTAAAACGCCCCCAAAGCCTAGTGCCGATGGGCTGCCTGGCACATGTCTAAGCACAGGCAGGCTGTGCTGTGTCTTACGGAGAAAATACACATGTTACAAAAGCTTCATTTAGGGGTAGTTATGATGCTGTTGGTTACAAGTTCAATGTTAAGGAACCAACAGTATGTATTGACTAAGGTGCCTTTAAGCACACATAAAGCAAAGGTCTGCATTGATTGGCTGATGAAATATTGTGACCACAAGCTCTCAGGAACCCAACCCCACATTTCCCCAGGAGCAGAGGCTAATTCAGTGTTCGCAGTGCTTGGAAGAACCTAAGTGAATCTAAGTGAATACTGAGGATTCACTGTGTCATCAGGGAAGAGTCGAAGACTTCATTGCTCTGCCCCATTCCAGTAGCGGAACATCCCTCTCTTTGGAAAGTTGTTGTCAGCTTTGGCCTAAATCCTCCCTTCCTTTGAGAAGTCTTCCTGAGTTTGGCCCAAGTCCCTCGGATTGCCACTTAAGTGTGTTCTCGGAATTCACAGGCGAAGGGATGGTCTACCATCCATCCATCTACCTGCCAAAGGCCCCACCACAAGCCACCGGCATGGACATCTGCCCAGGCTTTGGACAGACGGGAAGGCTGGGCAAGTGCTCCTGTCACCTACCAGGTCGGGTGGCAAGAGGTCTTCTTGATCCCCTGCTCTGCTACTACTTAGTTGTGGGACCTAGAGAAAGCCATCAAACCTCTCCGAAAATCAGTGCATGGACCAGATGACCCTAGGAGGCGGGTGATCTGGAGATCACCCAGTGACCTGTAGAAGCTCCACGGGTCCCGGACCAATTAGAGACTTGTCCACTGTTTTGCAATCATGTCCCGGTTTTTCTTTAAACATCTACACGACTCTCACATGACAAGACCTTAGAAAGGTCATGTGAGACCTCGGCATGACAAGATCTTAGAAAGGGCTGAGACCTCCCAAGGACACCTGGTCATGAAAAGGAGCAGAAGCACATCAGTACAATGACTGAAAAGCCACCAACATTGAGCCCGCATCAGCCAACTGGCAGCGGGCTTAGCCATCTAGTTCAAGGTGCTTATGGAGATTATGTTTGCTAAGCCCATGCCTGGTAGGATGGGGAAGAGACCATTAGGGGCAGTGGAATGACTTCGTGAGATTGGCCCAGATTCAAGTATGCATGACGACCTCCAGAGTAGACCATCACAGTGACTCACGCACCGCGCGACGGCCGCGACTCTGGTGCAGGTTCAGAAACATGCTCTCACCTAATGGGCTGCCCTCGGTCATATGACTTCCTTCGGGTCAGAGGGGATGTTTCCGTGCCTCGAGACTGCCGGGGGCTAAAACAGAAGGGTCCCGTGAGGCCCAGACTTGACTCCCTGCCCACCCTGCTGACCCATACCCCTGGCTCCCCTCCTTACAAAGTGCTGCCTCTGCTGGGCAGGCTGATGGTGCGCGAGACCTTGTCCCGGTAGTACGGGTCTCGGACGGAGAGGCCCACTCCGTCCTCTTTGATCTCAACAAGGGAGGCCAGAGACTTGGTGATGTTCTTGGTGGAGCTATCCAGCGGGGGACCCAGGCACTCAGCTGACACAGCCTTCATTTGGGCAGACAGCTTGGGCTCACCCTGGGAATGGAAGGACTGGGGTGAGCCAACTTGCCCAAACATAAAGGGGGGCTGGGAGAATTCTAACGAAGGGAATAATGCCTCTTGGCCTACAGTAGAACCACCGATGGAAGAGCTAGGCGAGTAGCACCCAGAGACCCTCTCTCGAGGCTTCTGGAGAAGCCAAAGCAACTAAATGGGTTTTACGGCCCTTATCCAGACTCTGCACACACAGAAGGCCCAGAATGACCTCTTTGCTCGTTACCACCGAATCAGTTTATCCAAAAAACTATGCACAATTCACTGTTCCCTGTATGCAGCTCCCCTCCTACTCTGTTTAATAAATCCTGTTTCTTAGTTCAGACTAATAACTGATCCCCCGTTGGTGGGTGCTGACTCCCATACTGTTGAATCAGTAATCTGCATGCAGAATAACTAAAGGTCTAGACTTAGTCTTTGACCCAGAGCATTAGGCAGAGTCTGAGGCAGAAATGGGGAGATTTTTGAAAGCAGGGCCTCTGGCTCCGGTGACATCACTGGTCAGTGACTCCAGCCATTTCTCCCACCTTCCACCCACCTCAAAAAGAATGGGTTGTAACTGCTTACACATCTGGGGACCTCCCAATTCCAACCAGGGCACCTCCATTCCAGCTGGAGGCAATACTGAGTCAGGGCTGGGGGGTGAGGACAGAGCCACAGGAAGGGGGAGACTAGGCCCTGAGGCTGTGGCGCTCACCTTGAACTTGAAATCATCATGGCTGGTGGAACCTTTCATGGTAAATGACTGGGAGAAGCTAAGGAAGAAGCAGAGGGTGTTCAGGATCCTGAGAGCCTATGCCCTGGCTCTCTGAGCCTTAGGCCCTGGGTTCCAAAGAGCCCTCAAATAGGCCTAGCCCTGGAACCCTATGGCAGCCCGCCCCCGAACCAGCCCCAGGTTCATGCTGTGAACAGACCGCTCCCTCCCAACTTAGAAACTCACCTCCCCTCAGAGAACTCGGAGATCTCCTCATCCGTGCTGGCATAGCCGTTCTCTGTGGGAGGAGAGGAGGGTTGAGAGGTCCCAACAGAGTGAGAGGAGGGGGGAAGGCCTCCCTCCCACATCTCATCCACTGGCATCAGACGGGGGCTCCTGAGGGAGTTCTGGGGGCGGTGAGGGTCCCCCCCCCAGGGGTTCGAGCTAGGCAGCACTGGGAGAATGCAGGAGATTCGAGGCCACGCCCACAGCCGCAGTACCCTGTTGCACGTTGTTGATGAGGGCCTGCAGCTCGGGGTGCGCCTCCGCCTTCTCTCGCAGGGCGTCCAGGAGCAGGTGGTTCTGAGAGGAGCCTGCTATGTCCGTCTGTCTCAGCCGCCCCTCCAGCAGCCGGATCTGGGCCTCCTTCTGTGCCACTTGTAGCCCCTGCGGGCAGGGAGCCAGGCCTGCGTTTACCCTCCCCAGCCTGGAATCCTGGGGACCCTCATCACCACCCTCACACAATCTGCTCCCAAGACACCACGGGGGGTGCCCCTCCCCAACGTCACCCCTGTGCCTGCCCCGGAGCCGGGCTAACTCCCTGACATCACCCGCGTGCCTGCCCCAGACCAGAGACGCGCCACCCCCATCCTTAACTTTACTCACATCCACAGGTTGGTGGAGGTCGCCTTAGGCTACACTTCCTTGTTATGGGCTAAGCTGTGTCCCCACCCTCCCAAAATCCTATGTTGACCCTCTAGCCCCCAGTACCCCTGTAACCAGGAGGAGAGCCGGGAGCTTCCTACAGACAGAGGAAGTCTCCCCGGACCCTAACCAGAGTTACGCTACATGGATACTGGGCGGTGTCTGTCCCCAAAGACCACAGGCCCCAGCAGGAAGGTGGCCCATCCTCCAGCCAGTTCTCTGGGTCGGGGACAGAGGACAGGAGCATAGCCCATCTGATGGGAACGGGGTCTTTCTGCTTCCTGCTGCCCCAGCCCTGGCATAGACACTTCTCCCAACACACCCGAGCCCGGCTGGGGACGTGCCTGGACCAGACATGAGGGCCACTTCTAAGGGAGGGCCTGCTTTGTGACCGGCAGGGTGCCAAGCCCCAAGCATGTGTCACCTTGTGAAAAGCACACAGCAGGCCAGGAGCTTGGTGCTGTCATCGCCCCAGTTTTAGAGCTTGGGAATCAGAGGCTGGGAGTGAAGCAGCTTGCTCTAGGCTGTAAGTGATGGGTCAGGAGCCAGGCCTGTGTACCTCCCCACAAGGGGGGGATGACAGAGATGCTGTGACTGCAGCTCCCACGACCCCCCAACTCCCGGAGGAGAGCAGCTGGCCCACCTTGTCGATGGATGCCTTGAGGAAGTTGTCCAGCAGGAGGCGGGCTTCGGCCAGGGAGCAGGAGCTGATGACCACGGATGTGTCTGTGGAGTCCAGCTCCTCCTAAGATGGAGAAGCAGAGACCTCCTGTCACCGAGACTGTCCCCAAACCCCCGTGTCCCTCCTACCTCCTCCCCAGCCACTGGGCCAAGCCCCGTGGGCACCTTGGTCTCCTCCAGCTGCACAATGGTAGCCTGGCAGTCGGTGATGCTGTCATTGATATAGTCAATGTTGGCCGCCAGCACCTCAATCTCCTCGGCCAGCTCCTGCAGGCCCTTCTCCTCCTCCGGGCTCTCAGCCTGCAGCCGCTCCCGCTTCCTCCGCAGCGCCTCCTGCAGGAGGAACAGCTCCTCCCTTTTCTGCAGGGAGGGTGATGGAAAAGCTTCAGGTTCGCTGCTGCCCAGCTCTGCCCACTGTTCCCTTCAGGCCGGGTCCCTGGGTCCCCCTGCACCTCTGGATTCCAGAGCAGGCACAAGGAGTGGGTGGAAAGGGGACGAGGCAGTCTGATGAGCCAGAGACATCAGAAGTGGCAGAGACATCAGAAGTGGCAAAGGAGGAGAGATGGGAAGGAAGCAGAGGCAGGAGCTCCGGGTCCCCTGTGCTCAGGCCCACCTTAATGAGCCGCTCCATGTCAGCCTCTAGGTTGACAATGGTCATCCTCTGCATGACGATGTCAATGATCCTCCGTTCCAGGGACTGCCACTTGAGCCTTGCAGCCTTACTGAAGCTCTGGCTGGCCCCCTTCTTCTGGAACTTCTTTCTGGGAGGCAGATGCAAAGGGAATTGGTTGGGAGGGCTCCCTTTTATAAAGTTTTCTTTCTCTTTCAGGTTTTCTGTATGTATTTGGTCATTTAGCACTGTTAATAACATGTTCTTTTGGGGGGAAATGCATTTTTAAGTCATTTTGTTGTATTTTATCATTTTTTTTTAGCATAAGTGTACTTTTTAATCCCTATTCCTTATTTGCCCATCCCCCTACCCAACCGGTTAGGAGCACGCTCAAGCTCTGTAACTCCTCGGGCACCCCTGCACCCCCCAACCCTGTAGCTGACAGCCGTGGGGACCCATCAGAGGACCCCACGTCCCCTGGGCTCGCCTCTCCCTGGTCCTGCCTGTCCGCCTCACCTAGCAGGGCGGGTGCCATTGACAGCAGGTGCGGGGTGGTCCCCCAAGAAGTGGTTAATTTGGCGATTCCACTGGCGCACGATGCTGGAGACCGAGCGGGCCCCTGATTCAGCCTCAGATGATGTGGTGCTGGCTGACACCTCAGCCCCTGAGTCTAGCATGGGTGGCTTCAGTCCCGCACGCCCCGCCACCCGCTCAGACATGGGCTTGGCCAGGCGCCTCAGTGCAGAAACCTGGGGCAGAGAACAGAGGAACCTAGTGAGGGGGGGTGCCAGATAGGATGAATCCATGGGACAGCTCTGTCCTCGTCTGAGCTGGGGACTGAGAGGCAGCCAAGGGCTCTATGATGTGAAATGAACATGAGAGACTTCTACCTTTCTCATTAAGGTCTCAGGCCTGTGGGACCGGAGCCTGCAGCCTGCCTTCATGCCTCAGCCCTCTTGTTGAGTAAGGCCCTTGTGACGGGCCTCACGCAGGCTCTGCTCCCCTGTGTGTGCTGGAGTGACAAGGGAGAGCCAGAGCCACTGGTGGGATTGCCCCCTCCCGACTCCAGAAGAACTCAGGAGAAAGGGAGCCGTGTCTTGCTCACCTCCTGGGTTTTCCTCCTCAGGACCATTTCTTGCTGCCGCTTCTGGGACTCCAGCGCTCGGATCTGAAACTGTGGGTGAGGAAAGGAGGTTAGCGTCCACACTTAGGCCTGGTCTGCCCAGCTCTGTAGGCGAAAGCCTGGCTTTTGGGCGGATTCTCATGTAGCCTGAATTTATTGATAATATGGGACCCCAAGTCAGGCTGCCCATTGCAGAGGTCACTGTGAAAACCGTTCTCTGGGGGCAGGGAATTCCCTCAAGATCTTTTCCACACCATGGCAGGGAACCCATGACCAGCGGTCTCAGGGGGCCAGGAGCTGCACAGTCCCAGCTCTGGCTTGCTGGTGACCCTGGGCAAGAGCCTGCCCTCTCTGGGGCTAGAGTCTCCCCACCCTCCACCCCGCACTAGAGGGGGTGGACTAGGAGCCCGCCGTGCAGGTTCCCTCCCATGCTAGGCTGCGTCCTGCTGCAATGTGACTATTACTGCTCAGGGTTGTGGGAGCTGAGAGGTAGCGGTCCCCAAGGGCTGGCCCTCACCTCCTGTCGTCGCTGTTCCTTCTTGAGCTGAGCAATCTCCCGGTTCCTCTTAGTCTCCACCAGCCGCCGCCGCTGCTGCTCCTCACGCATTTGCTTCATCAGGGCCACCTGGGATGGACAGGGGTGGTGGGGGTGTGGTGCGCTGGGCAGTGGGGACGACAGCCTGCCAGGCCACACTGGCTTGAGGCTCAGGGGTCTGGAGCAAGGGGTCTGTTCTCACTCCTCCATGCGAGCTGAAGCTGCGGAGCGCCTGGGCACCCTGCCAGAAGGAGTGGCCTTCCTGCCAGCCCAGCTGTGCAGGTGTGACCACTCTGCGAAGTTTAACCCTGCCCCCCACTTTCAAATAAGCCCCCGGTGGCTTCCTCCCCGAGCCACCATCCTGGGTCTGGCCGTTCAAGGACCAGCCGGGGGATGCTCGAGGCAGCACTGCTTTCTGTCCCATGGACAGCTGAGCCGGAGACAGGGATGAGGTGAGAGTCCAAGCCACATTCTAGGGCCAGGCTTGCAGTCACAATAAAAGCCACCACCATTTATCAAAAACGTCTATACACCAAGCATTGTTCTTGTGACAGCCACAGGAGTGAGGCATTACCATTCTCGTTTTATAAACAAGGAAATGAACCTCAGAGAGAAAAATGACTTGGAGTCATAAAGCTGGGCATGAACGGTCATTTTGGCCCCACCCCCAGTCTAGCTCTTACTATAGCCCCACGGAAGACAGCATGCCAGTTCAGAGCAAAGCCAGTGACCAAGCATAGGAATTCTGGAACCTGGAGTTGTCAGAGCTGTGACGAAGGCACAGAGAGCACCCTCAGTGTAGCCTGACACACCTTGACTGGCTAGAGAGCAGTGTACCGGGGGCCCCCTCCCGCCATGTCCTGGAGCCTGAAGCATGACAGTACAATGTATACAGTTTTAGACACTTTCCAAGTAACAGGGAAATGAGAGTCACAAGGAAGTCGATGCTTCTTCTGCCACTGAGGCCTCAGACATGACCAGAAATAACACCAGCCTGCCCTGCCCTGAGGACAGTCTTGAGAGGAAATGGCCTGGGAGGGAGGGAGGCAAGACTCTAAAGGGGCTTGGTGGGGGGGGGTGGCTTCTCTCTCAGAGGGCAGGCTCTGCAGGGGTGAATCTAGAGAGGAGGAGGGCTTGCAGCTGCTGGGTCTTCAAGGTCCAGAATGAGTGTTCTCCCCAAGGATGGGAACTGAGCAGGGCAGCCCACGCCTGACCCGAGATGGTGGTATGTGCTGGGGTCAGGGGTCAGAGACTCCCTGGGGAGGAGCTGTGTCCCCCCTAGACGGAGAGCCACCCGCCCAACGTCACATGCCTCCCCTTCCCATGCACAAAATGGGAATAATAACCGGACCTCCCTCATGAAGTTCTTCTCAGAACTTTGGTACCTACACTCACACACATTAGGCGACTAGCCTAGAGGCTGGCCCCGCGAGAGGCCTCAGCAGGTCCTCAGGCCCGCGGGCCGCAACTTTAGTGCACCTTCCTACCACAGGGGGCAGTGTTGAGCAGCCCCCGGAGCTCCTCCCCTGCCCCTCTACTGGGAGAGGAGGCTCCCGGGGAGGAGGTACCTGGCTCAGAGGACAGTGTCATCCTGGGCCACCCCCTCATCACCTACCTTGGCCTTCTTCATCTCGGCCACCTCGGCCTGCAACTTCTTCAGCTCCCTCTCATAGCGGGACTGGTTCTTGAGCAGCCGCGCATGCTCCTTCTGCGCGGCCTGCAGCTTCTGCAGGTCCCGGTTCATCTCCCGCAGCCGTTTCTCGTAATCCGCCTTGATCTTGTTGGCCTTCTCCTCCGTGTAGCACTCCATGGTGCCTGAGAGCGGCAAGAGGCAGCTGTCAGTTCCACACGTGCCCAGGTGTTCTCTCAGCTTCGAGATCAGAGGGTGTGTGGCGGGAGCGGGAGCCTGGGTGCCAGTCTCCCTGAAGGACCGTGAGCAGGTCACACCCCTGTGTGTGCCTGTTTCTTATTTACACAGTGAGAGAATCAGGTTCCCCTTCCTGCTCTGACATTGTATTGGACTTTGAGTGGGATGTTTTCATCTCAAGATCCACGAGCTCCCAGTCAACAGCTTCCTACAAAGGTCCTGTGGGCCACCCCTGCTGGCTGGGTTGGGACCCATGACTGCAGGAAAGGGCCAGGCCAGCGGGAAGGAAAGAGCTGTAAGCAGACAGTGATGTGGGCCAGAGCAGAAGGAATAGGCAGATTCTCTATCCTTGACCTTTGCTATCTGAAATGCCAGCGGGCGTCTCCATGGAGATGTGTGGCAGGCATCTCAGACTTAACAGGCACAAAACCAGACTCCCAATTGCTGTCTCCTTCACCCCAGCAGGCTTCCCCTGACATCTCCATAGATGTCACCACCACCCTTCCAGAAGCTCAACGACTGGTGGGTATAGCTCAGTGGTAGAGCATTTGACTGCAGAAGCTCAACGACTGGAGACATCCTTGGCTCCCCTTACACCCTCCACCCAATCAACAAAACCTTTGTCTCTACTTTCCAAATGTATCCAGAACAGAACCACTCTTTACCACCTCTGGCCTAAATCCTCTTTCACCAGGATCTTTTCTTTTCTTTTTTAAAACTTTTTCCCTAATCATTCACCAGGATCTTGGTTAACACTTTTCTAACTGGGTTCACGCCACCACTTGCATTCATCCCCCTACTGAGCAGCCAGTGCCCCCTCCACATGCTTTTAAAACCTACATCACATCCCTCTCTCAAAACTCCACACCTTCCCATCTCCCTCAGAGCAGAAAACGATGTCCTTAAAATGATGGGCGTGACCTGGTCCTATAGTTCTTCCATTACCCCCTCTTGCTACTGTCCCCTTTCACTGTGTTCAGCTGCCTGCCCCTTACCACTCCACCGACTCACCAGGCACACTCCTGCCTCCCGGGCTTGGCATCTTCTCTGCCTGCAGTGCTCAACCCGTGTCCCTCTCCCTGAGCCCTCTCTCACCTCCTTTGGGCCCGCTCACATGTCACCTTCTCCACCACATGCTCTTTATAATACTCCCTGCCACACCCTGTCCCCTGTCCTCCAACCCTGCTGTTTTTTTTTTTTTTTCAAGGCACTGATCCCCATGGGGCATGTCACAGACTCTGCTGATTTATCTTATTTATGTGTCTCTCTCCACCAGAGCCTCCCTGTCAGGAGACAGGGAGTTTGCTCACCTCAGTATCTCTAGTGCCTGGAATAAGGTCAACTCTATAAGACCGAGTCGACAAATGTTTGCTGAGTAAGTGAATGAACAAAGCAGTGACTGAATGAATGTGCTAAAGAGCAAGTGTAGGGGCGCCTGGGTGCTCAGTGGGTTAAAGCCTCTGCCTTCGGCTCGGGTCATGATCCCAGATCCTGGGATCGAGCCCCGTATCGGGCTCTCTGCTCTTCAGGGAGCCTGCTTCCCCCTCTCTCTGTCTGCCTCTCTGCCTACTTGTGATCTTGCTGTCAAATAAATAAATAAAATCTTAAAAAAAAAAGAGCAAGTGTAAAGAAGATCAAATGTGATGAGTCAGTTTGTATGGTTTTAAAGGAGAATGGTTTAGTTTAAACCATAGTTTAAATGGTTTTAAAGGAGAATACTCAAGGTAATGAATGTAGAAAAGCAGCGGCAGGGCGTCACACCCATGTGCCTAGGAAAATAAAGGATTCTAATACTTAAGATGCTAATAATACTTAAGATGTAAAATGTAGCACAGAAGTGGGCTTAGACATAGGCATTGTTGACAGTGGGTCATAGGACCACAGTCCAAGGGTCAGAGGACCAGGAAGATCCCAAAGGTGCCAGCTGCCGGGGCTTGTGACAGCGGAGGGGCCTCAGGGGAAATCGAGGGCCCAGGGAGGGCGGGGAGGAGGAGATCTCACTGAGGTTCTGCAGCACGCGGTCGCGCTCCAGCTGTGTGTCCCGGATCTTGTTCTGAAGCAGAATCAGCTTCTCCTCATACTGGTGCTTCAGGGTCTGCAGCCGCCGCTGGCTGTTCTCCAACTCATCGATCAGCTTCTGCTTGATCTCGATCTCACACGTCAGGTCGGCCAGGTCGGCCTGGAAGTTCACCTCTGTGAGGCAGAGACAGGCTCAATCCAGTGTCGGGGCTTAGGGTGGGAGGGGGGTGCTGGGGGCTTTCCATTGGTCAGCCACAGCTGGCCAGTGACCGGAGGTTGGAGGCAACGCTAAGTCCCACAGTGAGTAAGGGCTGCCAGGTTGGGCGGCATGTGAGAAGACTGGCCTTGGGAACAGGAGGCTGGCCCAGGAGCTGGCAGGGGTTGTCTAGGCATTCCACCACCCCTGCTGTGCCCCAGAGGCCAATGTCTACCTATCATAGATGGCATGGGACCCAGCCTGGGGGGGGAGGAGGGCTGTGGGTCAGAAATGGTGGCAGGGTGGAAGGGACAGGGCAGGTGCCCCTATTTAGAGGAGTAGGTTTCAGCAGCACTCAAGGCCCAGCTCTGCACCTGCCACGCTGGGGAAAGTCACTAGACTTCTCTGGGCTTGAGGGAGCTCCAAACACCTATGCACAGGGTTGTAGAGAGAACGGAAAACCCCAGACCATGTGGCCTATGATGAGCACTGCCGTCCATATCACCACTGTTGTTGGTAGTGGTGTCATGTCTGGGAGTCCCGGGCCCGGGACGTCCACATTCTTTGAGAATGCAAGGGGTATGTGGCTCAGGGTCTTGTAACTGGAAGGTCTGAGCTGTTGCTCGGGCCCAGTGCTGACTGACAGCCCACTGCGGGCACCTGCCACTTGGCGTGTCACCTCTTCCTGCCCCAGCCTGGGCACACGCACCCTTCTCATCAGGGTCTGAGTCCGAGTCCACCAGGCTCTCCTCACTGCCCGAGTCCTCGTCTTCATCCTCACGGCCCTCCTCTTCCTCACAGCCACTCTCGTCTCGCTCTTCCTCCTCCTGGGCACCAAGAACCATTAGGGGCAGCCAGTGGGCCCTCCTCACTCAGGCTGGGTCTGGCCTCAGGGAGGCGAGCCCAGAGGTAGAGGGAATCTGGGCAAGGCCTCAGGTATGTCAAGAGGGTAGGGTACGGGGCAGTCAGGGTCCCTTGTGCCCACTCCTAGTCCCAAAAGAGTACCGCCTGACTCCCCCAATAGCCGGGGCAAAGCTGCTCTGGGTGAGCCCCGCCTTACCCATTTGGGATGGGTGGGGGAACTGAGGGACGGACATCACCACGACAGCAAGTCAGCCACACTGGAGGCAGACCTAAGTCCCTCCCCTGCCCTGCCAAGGTGGTCATGGGGCTCCCTCCACTGGGCAGGGACACGAGGTGGGGGTGGGGGAAGGTAAGCATGTAGAGGGGAGGGGACAGGGGCAGTCCCTCACCTCCTCAGCCTCATTCTCGTCGGTCTCCTCACTGTTTTCCTGTTGGAGTTTTGCCCTCTTTTTGAAGGCCTCCTTCTCTGGGCTGCCCAGGAGGGAAGGGGAGGCCAGGTTAGCTTTGCACATGTGGCAGGGAGTGGTGACAGGGGAGGGCAGGAGGATGGGGCTGGGTTCCTGTTCTGCAGAGAATCTGGCTGCCCCTCTCTACCCCCAATCTAGAACTAACCCTGGGTAGGCTCACCCTCCCTCGCCTCGGGGGAAGGAGCAGCATTAGGGAAAGGTGGGCCACTGCTGCCCAAAAGGCTGAGCAAATGGGTTGGGCTCCCGAGTAGCCCCAGGGCAGCTCCTGGCTACAGGCAGGCGGGCAGCCAAGCTCCCAGAGAGCCCACAGGGCCACAGGCACACTTGGCTCACCTCTTCCTCCGCTGCCTGACCTCCTTCTTCTTGAGCCGCTCCAGGTCCTGCTTGGCCCGACGGATCACCTCCGAGGCATCCTCCATGGAGCTGGCCGGGCTGCCCCCGAAGGCAGGAGCGCCCGGAGATGCGCCCAGGGAGTAGGGGCTCCGAGCCGAGGCCCGGGAGAGGCTGCGGCGCAGGGACTCATTCATGGCCTCGCTCTCCAGCAGCTTCGTCCTGCGTGGGGAGAGTCAGCAGTTGGGGCCAGGGGAGCTGGTATTGCCCACAATGCCCAGGACTCTACCCAGCCCAGGCCCTCCTCCATTGCTCCCAGATAGGCTGGGGTGCTCACCGAAGCTCCTCAATCTCCCGGATATAGTTCTGGATCAGGGCACCAATGGCCTCGTTGCCATCACCTGGAGAGGGAAGACAGGAGAGGGCAATACAGAAGGTAAGGCACACAAGGACCTGCAGCTCAGAACTGGTGGTCCTGTACCAGGGCCCCGTTAGGGTAGCACTTAGCACATGTGGGCCTTTCCCCAAAAGGAATCTACATCGAAGAAGCACCTGTCCACAGGACGGGTATACGCCAGCACCGCTGGAGGAACAGTGAAGCACCGTCCAGAGAGGGTGGCTGTCAGGCTCTCAGGCAGTGTTTGCCATCCTCCCATGGGGAACACTGTGCACTTTATGAGAATTACGTAGATTTGTATGTTTTAATGTGGAAAATCTCCAAAGCAGAATGCTAAGTGAAAATGGGAAGTCACAGGGCAATACGTATGGTCTCATACACAGAAAAAGAAAGGGCAGTATATATTTACACACACACACGCACGCCCCTGTGCGCATAAGTACATACGAATATATAGTCACACTCGGAGCAAAGGGACTGAGAAAGGTGTGGGAAGACATGCATGGAGCTCCTAAGTAGAGAGGACGTGGAGTGGAGAGTTTATCGAGAGGGGATTTCATCTTTATACATCCATGTAATCAAGGAGGATGTATTCATGTGTTGCTTGAAATAAAAAAAGGTTTAAAATCAACTGGGGGGTGCCTGGGGGGCTCAGTCAGTTAAGCATCTGACTCCTGATTTCGGCTCAGGTCATGATCTCAGGGTTGTGAGACTGAGCCCTGCATGGGCTTTAGTGCTCAGTCCCTCTGCCGCTCCCCCCAACCCCTGGTGTCTCTTTCTCTCTCTCAAATAAATAAATCTTTTTAAAAAATCAGTTGGAAAAAATTCATAAATCCATTGATCTGTGAATTGATTGGCTGGCCCAACTTGCCTAATATCCTAGGGTGGGTATGGGGAGAGGGGGTCCCAGCCCACTGGGTATCCGAGCTGGGCTGGTGCACCCGACTCACCGGCCTTGGCCAGAAGCAGATTGGCTTCCTGGCTCATGAGATGAGTGACGCGGTTGTTGATGGCATCGATGGCCTCCTGCATGGCCTTCACCCGCAGACGCAGCGCCCCGTTCTCCTTCTGCAGCATGGCGTTCTCCCGGAACAGGTCACTGTAGCCCTCGGCACCGTCCTCCCCGATCACCCTCTTGCCCTGGGAAGAGGAGGGGCAGGGCAGGCAGGGAGCAGTCAGGGGCCAGAGCTCTCAGGGTGGGGAAGGGTTGATGATGCTCCTGGCAGCACTGATAAACTGCCCCCGCAAGCCCCATGTCTCTTAAAACACAGCTCTTGTCTCCCACGGCTCTCCCTGACAACCAGGAACTCCAAATTCTAACACCAGCCATTCCAGCAACCCCCCAATCTTACCTTGACTTACCTTTCCACCGTCTACCTTCACATCACCATAAGTACTAACCCAAGGGCCAAAACCCTAAGAGGCCTGGCAATTGGCATAAATGAGTCTGAGTACAAGACAATAGGGAGCGGTGGGGACTGGAGCTAACAGAGTCACAGACTCAGTCTCAAAGGGTCAGCAACTATGCCACTCCAGCCAGCGTAGTACTATATGTTGTTAGGTCTTCACATTTTTTCAGGGAAAACTGAAATTCCTTGGTTTTTAGAAAGGTAGGCAACTAAGTTGCATTCTTTTAAAACAAAGGGCAAGCCAAACCAAAACCCGTTTGTGTGCCAGATCCATACACTGGCGACCAGCAGCCATTGACTCTTGCCTTAGTCATATGGAATTAGACACTCCCCAGAAGCACCTGTTTTTCCCATCTTTGTTCCCAGGCACATGGGGTGTTTGCACCCTAGAATTCCTGCCCCACTTGCTTTTGATGCTATCTCATTCATTTTTCAAAATCCATATAAAAGGCCCCCTCCTTTGTGAGGCCTCCCCTGACTGAGCACCTGAGTGAAGAGGGCCAGCTCTCTCCTCTGCCCTGCCCCCAAGACACACTGAACGACTCATGTGGTCCCCATTGATTATTCTGATTCTGCACCCCAGCCTAGGAATGTCATCTGGTCCAACGCAGCATATTAGCAGGAATGAAAACACCAGGCAGGGCATTTGTCCTCTGCATCAGAGCTAAGGAACAGCTGAGTGCCCTCCTTTCTCTTAGGGTGCAAAACCCCGGGGGCTCTGACTGTGCTCAACTCACTCAGGTGAGCCCCCTCATCATGGCCGAAACACAGCCAATAGGCAGGAAACAGCGAATGGGAGGAGGGGAGAGGGAGGAGGGGGGATGCCGAAGAACTGGGGCCCACCGTGCCTGGGACTGTGCTCACCGCCTTATACTCCATCAGCTCCATCTGCAGGCGAGCGATCTCGGCCCGCAGGGCGCTGATCTGCTGGCTCGTCTTGTCCTGGTTCACCACCACCTTGTTCTTGATGTTGCGGGCCCGGTTGGCATATTTGAGTGTGTTGAGCGTCTCCATGAAGTCCCGGTCTGAGGGGCTCACACAGGCAATCATGATGGTCTGGCTGGAGGGGTGCAGTAGGAGAGTGAGGTGCGAGGGGCTCAGCCCAGCGCCCAGAAGCATCGCTCCAGGGCAGAGCTCCAGCTCCCAACCCATTTGCACACTGCCTTAATGCCCTAAGGACCTGGGCATTCACCAGGGCAAGCACCTGGGACGTGGGACTCTGGACCACCTGGCCACGGGGTTCCTTCCAACTGCGGTAACCCACAGTGAAGGCAGCCGGCAGTGTGATACATCCCAGCTCTGTATTTTCTTAGTGGCTTCCATCCATTACCCCATTTGGGCTCTATTACTTCAAGACTATCTCTCCCTGCTGTGCAGACAAGGAAACTGAGTCTGACCATACTAGCCAAAGGTCGTACGGAATCTCAAGTCTCCTATCTCCCAAGCCCACAGCCTGCAGTAGGAAGGCCTCCTCTTCTACCAGGCCCTCATCAGGATTTTCCAGCAGGGTCCTGCCTCCCCTGCCCCTTCCCTGGATGTTGGCTATAGGGTACCTGTTGCCCCCCAGCGAGTCCTGGAGGAGCCGAGTGAGCTTCGAGTCCCTGTACGGCACGTGCACCACCTTCTTGCTCTGGTCTCCCAAGGCGCTGATCACATTGCCCAAGGCCAGCTGTGGGAGACAGACCCTAGCACTTGAGAGACGCGCAGGGACAGGGGGAGTGGACACAGGACAGCCCCCAAGCCGTCTGTACTTGCCTCGATGACCCAGCAGCCCTCAAGCTCCCTGAGAGAGTTTATGTGCAGATGTGATCATTTGAGAAGTCAAGAGGTTGGGGGCAAGGGGGAGGACAGAAGACCAAATGCCTAATAATAGGGACATATGGGTGCCCTGGTCAGCAGCCAGCAAGAGGCAGAGGGAGGACAGGGCAGCCGTGGGCCCGGAGGGTCTGGAAAGGGTCTGAGCTGTGCAGGCTGCCGGGGCTGGTGACCTGCCAAGTGCCTACCAGGCCACAGTTGATGGAGATGCCCTCCTTGGCCCGCTCGCCGGTGGCCCCCGTCCGCTTCAGCCGCTCTGAGCCGGCCAGGTCCACAAAGTGAAACTTAGCAGTGAGTGTCTCATACTCACTGGTGGGAGCGGTGCCCTCGGGAAGCCCAGTCACCACCTCGTTCACCTGCAGCGGAAGTTGGCAGCTGATGTACTTGGCCCTCACCTGGCCTTGCGGCCCCTCGGGTCTCAGTCCTGGTCCCTCAGGAATGCCGTCTGGGGGGATTCGGGGCTGAGAGGGCAGGCCGCTGCGCCCCCTCCCCTGGCACGTGACAGCATCTGACAGTGTGTGCAGTACTTGCACACGCCCGATTCTCATGCAAGCCTCACAACCATAGGGGTATGGTTACCCCATTGTACAGGTTGGAGGACTGAGGCTTAAGAAAAAAGAGAAAGAAAAATCCACAAGTGGCCGAAGCAAACCCCAACTCCCGATTTGCTAGCTTTGGATCCACGGCCCCCTCCTCTTCTTGCCCCCCTCCGAGAAGCCCCCCCCACCAGCTCCAGAGCCTCCATGGGTTCCTTACGGGGTCCGGGGGGGCGCACACGCGCATCTGGCACACATGGATGGTGAAGATGGCGTGTGAGCGGGAGCTCTGCACGTTCATCTGGGTGCTGGCTGTGGTGCGGGACAGGGCCCCCTGCTTTAGGCACTGGATCAGCTGTGGAAAGGGGCACAAGTGAGGTCCTGAGCAGAGCCTCGGAGCTGGGCCCTGCCTGGCCTGGACTTCCGGTGTGTGCTCACCTCCTCCTGGGAGTTGATGAGGCGGGAAGTGACACCCGTGGTGTAGATGCCACCATTCCCATCCTCGTGAATCTTGATGTTGGACCTGCGGTGGCGGGCATCAGGGTCACGGGTGCTGTCAAACAGGTCAAGGATCTCCTCATTGTAGAGCTGTGCAGGGGCGAAAATGGCTGCTGGGTGCATGTGGCTCGTGGCGCCAAGGGGCTTTCCCGGGTTTATAAACCAGCTCTGTTTTGCAGATGTGGAAACTGAGGCTCTTGGAGACGAACTTGCAGACTCTGGTCCCCTTGGGGGGCAGCTGGGTCCTGGGCAGAACTATAGCGAGGTCATGCCTCCACTCCCTCCCCAAAGAACCAGCATTCAGCAGCTTTCAGTCTTGTCAGGGGACTAAGGACCTAAAGGGACAAGGGGACGCAGGTCCTAGATGTAGACGAGGAAGATAGGACCATAAATCAGGCAGAGTCTATTATGTTTGTTGCTAGACTGGGAAAAGGGGTGGAGATGTGGTTTCGGATGAGGGAGGGGACAAGCTGAGCTCAGGAGAGACCATGTCTCGATCCTGATGGTCCCTGGGGATTGAGGTGAAGACAATTTCCCAGTAGGGGAGCAATGTGGGCACTGAGAGCATGCCACTGGGGCCTGGTATCCTGGGGAAAGCCTGGAGAGATCACTTGGATGGGGGGGTGGCCTGGTCAGAAGTAACCACCTTATTTCACACGGTCTCAGCCTTGGAGATTCCCGTGTGGAATCACTAGCAGGGACGGCTTCACCTCCTGAAGGGCTGGGACACTCCCCAGGCAGAAAGCAGAGGCTGGGGAGTGGGGAAAAGGGACAGGGCAGCTTGGTCAGCTGCCAGCAGAATCCTGTGGGGGAGGGGCGGGCTGCAGCCCTCCGACATCCGACATCCGAAGCTTTGATAGCTCAAAGGGACAGAAATACTCCACCGGAAGGGGAAGGGGAAACGGAAGGGACTGGTGCAGATGTGGGTGCCATGGTGTCTGTCTGTCTGTTGAGACAGGCGCGCCGGCATCATTTAACCCCTTGTGATTCACCCTTCGGCATGAGTTTTCTAGGCACTGCATAGGACACACGCGCGTGCACATACACACACACACACACACACACACACAGGAAGTCACTTTATCAGAAGTAAAAGTCCAGGAGGACAAGGAAAAACTCTCAGTCTGAACTACAGCGTCCCCTAAGGGGAAAGAAACCACTCTGAGTGCCCAGAAAGGAGTCATAGTGGGGCAGTGGGCAGGGTGGGCCATGGAAGCCCTAGAGAGGGCTGGAGCCACACCTCTCCCTCAGAGGACAGCCTGGGTACAGTCAGAGCTCAGGACAGCCCCATACCCAGAAAATGGCCCAGAACCAGGGGAGTCACTGGGTTGGGGTTTCAGATGCTGAGAACTGAAGCCACCTGGTTCAAGTGTCCTAAAGGAGGAGCCTGGCACTCATGAGAAGTAGCCAGGAAAACCTGCTTTCTTAGAGACCTTTTTGAGGGGCCCCATGATAGGCCAAAGACTACTCTCTCTACCCCCAAAGTCCCCAGATGTCAAAACCCTGGCCTTGGCACAAAGACATTCTCCCAGAGAGAGGCAGGACAAGTTGCCTTCTGGAGGACCTCCCTGCCCTGAGGTCACAGAAGACTCCGGGGGTCAGTAAGGACCTCAACCAGAAAGGATGGGTAGGGCAGGCTGCTCTGAAGCAAACTGGCCGAGGCCAGAAGGATGGGCAGGAACCAGGGTTCTCACTGCATGCCAGGCACGTGCTTCCGTGCCATTCTCACAACACCTGTAAGGAACTAGATAATTACAGCCATCGTGCAGTGGCCCGAGAACAGACAGCTAATACGTGTCAGAGCTGATAGTCAGTCCAAGTTTGAAGAGATCTTGACGGTTCTCGGTAACTCAAGCCCCCTCTGACACAGGAAGCCTCCTCAGAGTGTCCCACCCAGAGGTCTTCTAGCTCTTGCTTGGGTATTTCCAGCAGCAGGATACTCAGCAGCTGGAGAAGTTGCCGGGGCTCTCCTAGGCTCATTCCACTGTCCTGGGGGTAAGCCCAACACCCATGGTCTTGCTGTCCCCCAAATCTCCCTCCTGTCCCCACCACAAGGCCACAGTACCTCCAGGAACTGAGCGCTGACTTTGAACTCAGGCCCGGCCACACCCTGCTCCTGTGCCCGCCGCTTGCGCTCAGCGATGCCCCCAAAGAGGTGTGCTATGGCCCTTGGAATGATGCCTTGCTCCTCCTCCGATGTCACCGTGTCGAAGCCGGTGCCCATCGTGTATGTCTTCCCGGCCCCTGTCTGCATCGGCAAGGATGGAAGGAAAGGGTCAGCACCCTTGGGGGGCCACCAGCAAGCCCGGGACCCCAGGCAGGTGGACTTCCCTTACCATGTACCTCCCCCTCCAAGGTCACTCACCTCTTCTGGTCCCAAAGCCACACCCTGGGAGAGTCTCCTCGGAGGGACAACCTTCCTCCGATAACTAGCAGCGTGACACACGCTGGGACAACAGACAGAACCGCAGGTCCATCTCAACTGGTCTAAAAGGGGGCGGGGCACTCTCTCCCACCAGCTGGGGAGACAAGGGTTGGAGGGGCCCTCTGTGGGAGTGGAGGTAGCTTACCTGCCCATAGGCCAGCACTGTGGCATTGTAGCCCTCGAAGCAGCCCTCGATGAGCTTGCTCACACAGGTCGAATAGATCTGTTCCTGCCAGGTGTCCAGGTCGAAGACAAAGTCATAGGTGAAGGCCTTGTCCTTCCCCAGAAGGACCTGGGGCTCCCCGGGGGTGACAGAGGTACAGATGTGACAGCCCTCAATCTTCTCCTTTGATAGCTGGGGCCGAATCCTGCCCGGCAAAGGGGAGAGCCCTGGGTCAGACCCGGCCAGCCAGGGACCGCTGCAGCCCTCCACCCTCACGCTGCCTCAAGCTTCTACTTCCCCAGGCCCTCTCCAGTCCCCACAAGCTGGAGAGAAGGAAGGAAGCCCCAGAGGACAAAGGCAACTTTTGTAACAATACAATAATAATAAGAGTAAGACTAATATCTACCCAAACATTTACTGAGTTGCTAACATTTATCAAGTACTCTATGTATGGGGGATCTGGATTAAAAGTATTTTACATAAAGGAATTCATGTATTCTCCACTACAAATCTGTGAGGTACGTATTATGTGCCCAGTTTTACAGATGAGAGAATGGAGGCTAACAGAGTTTAAGTGACTTGCCCAAGATTGTACCAGGGGGCGTGACAGAACACACCCCCTGGTCTAACGTCAGAGTGCCCCACACACCTGACTGAATGGAGAGCCCTAGAAATCAGTGTCCCAAAGATCAGGAAGAGAAGACAGCTTGCCCCCTTCTGGGAGGTAAGGCTCAACACCAGGGTGGGGACAGGAGGGAGAGGCTGGCTGCCCCAGACCCCCCCCCCAGTACTGAATTAAAGAGCAGACCACAGCTTCTGCTAAGGCCTACAGGGACAGCAATAATCCTCCAGCTGCGGAGCCCCCTCTCAGATGCCAGAGCCTGGCAGAACATTCTTAGGCACCAGCTCTCGTTCCTCTCCAGAAGCCAAGGGGGCCAGACCAGGTCAAGCCAAAAGTCGGCTGAGAAGGGCAGGGACCCCAACAAGGGACACAAGGTCGGCCACCGGAGGGGTCCAACCCCAGCTCCCGGGGGGTCCCTTACAAGAGGAAGGAAAGTGGCACCAGTGCTGAGTGAGAGCCGGCCATAGATAGGGCTATCTTCATCCAGCCACCTCTTCTCCTTCTTCTAAGCAGCCATTGCATGACACGGTCCCCATGGCAACCAAGTGTGAGCCAGTGAGCATGCGCTGTAGGGACAGGCAGAAAAGCACTTCCCAAATGCCTAAAGTAAAAGGCTTGTGGGGGGCGGCGGAGCTAGGCGCTAATGCTCATGGGCTCACACAAGCCAGTCCTATCAGCCAGGCACTCACAATGAGCTGCTTGTCAGGCTCCCTTTCCCAAAGCCAACATTTACCAAGAGAAAAAAAGAGTGAGAGGGCCAGGCATGCATCCAGGGCTCAGGGGGACCTCGCCACAGAGCAAGGGCCACCAAGTCGCCATCCTGTCCTTGTCTGGGGCTGCCCCAGCCCCCAACGCCCACTCTGAGCTTCAGGCCAGGAGAGGGGCTCCCCTCTGGCTGTTGCCTGCACTTTGCTGCGAGAGGGCCAAAGGGGACTGAGGAGGGGGGTAAGTCCCAGGGGAGTGCTGGGGGGAGTTGGCTGCACCAGGCCAAGTCCACACCATAGATGGTAGTCTGGTTTTTCTTCACAAGTATTTTCCCTTAGGTATCAACGGGTCCTCACAGGTCAGTGGCTCTCTCTCATTGAGGCTGACCCATTCCTATGGAAGGTCACCACCTTCATCCACGCTATCCAGCTGTTCTGGATCAAGTTGAAATTAGAACGCAGCCTCTCGGTGTCCCCCTGAACTGGTTTCTGACTGGGAAGGGAGCAGCTGATTCTTGCTCATCCTCTCTAGAACCTACAGACCAGAAACTTGACCCACCAGTAAGAGGTCTGGGCCAGCAGTTCTCCTACCTCGACCTCTAATAGTGGCAACTGACACAAATTCCAACTCACTACATACCAGGGGGTGTCTAAGCGCTGACATACACTAACTCTTAATCCTCAAGAGAACACCTGTGGTGAATACTACGATCCCAGTTTGTAGGGGAGGAAATGAGACAGGGTCCAGCCAGTCATAGATGGTAAGGGGCAGAGCGGGGCTCGAACATAGTGCGTGCACAACCTCTCTGCTATTTCTATGCCACTGTGTCAGTAAGGGCAGGGCTCAGGGGCCTGGGGGAAAGAAC